>CAHIKZ030001849.1:315000-347500 GCA_903632075.3 Acanthosepion pharaonis
GTATTATATATATATAAACGTATATATATACGTTCAATATATATGTTTGTGAGTGTTTTGTTTTGCATATACTTATATATATATATATATATATATATATATATATATATATATATATATAATGATTATAATGGAAACGTTTTTTCGACATTCTCGGTCTGATGAAGAAGCCTTAAAAAATTTTAATCTTTGCTTAAAGTAGAGTTTTGTGGAGTGGGTTGGGCTGAGATCTTTTCAGCATGCTTCGAAAAGAAACACAAACACAAACACACACACTTCGAAAATCTATGATTTGCAAATATTTGTAAAAAAAAATAATTAAAAATTATAGACAAAAATGTCATCCAGGTTTCCAAGTTTAACTATTTTTAGGTTTTATTTTTTTCGACGAATCTAAAATTCTTTGTTTTCATAAGTAATTTCAGAAAAAAAAGACTTGAAAGGTGTTCAAATGATATTTAAACACAGTCGACAGCGTTATTGTTACAACAGCGACAACAGAATCCGTTTAAGGAGAGAAATATACCATTACACCTCATATCATTCTATGAAAGAAAAAGCAATCATTTTAAGCTATAGGAAACTCAGTCAACAGGAGCGGAGTTTTCAGCTGTATAAACAAGTAATAAAAGTTAATAGAAGGCTGGTAAAAAAAAAAAACAAAAAAAACACAAAGAAATTCATTATTTCTGGATTTTAAAAACACCGAATAATATTTCTGTAGAATTATCTTTTTAGCCACCTTAAAGAAACGAGTTCGTCATTCAAACTGAACGCTTTGGTAGATAGTACTATCCCGATGAAATGATGAATAAAATACATTTCCCGCCTCAATGGCAGGTTTGATGACGTTCGTTTCTTACTTTTATTTATTTTCCGAGTGGAAAGGATACCTCTTCCGAACAAAGGAACACGTTTTTTCTTTGAGATCTTCTTGTTCAAATCACACGGCATTTTTGCAATATTATAACAGCTAAAGCGGAGGATTTGAAACCTGTATGCAAAAAAACTGCACACCAAATCACACACACAATTTTTCACTCACTCACTGCGCTTACATGTTTGTTTGCGTGTGTGTTGTGAAAATGATTTGAGATTAGAAAGAGAGAGAGAGAGAGAGTAAAGGTAGAAATCATTATCATCAAAATAGGACTTGAGGACACAAGAGAGGAATATCAAAAAAGATGTCTATTTAGTTTAGGAGACGACATTGTTTCAGGTCTGTCGCTAATTTGAGAATTCTGTCCATTGAAAAAAAAAAAATCATTTGGTTCCTACTCTGTGGAAAAATTATGGAAATGATTTTTAGTGTACAGTTTTATTTTAAATAACCATTACTATTTTATATTTTAAAAATCTGGCGACATGCCTGTATAGTATTTAATTTATGGATATACGAAATTATATCTATACTGATCACATGAAGACGATAGTATTAAGATTATATAGCGCCGAAGATAAATATATGAAGATTACATCCATACAATGTTAAAATTAACATATGTAGGACTATTGAATATTGAAAATGATTGTCAAATTATTATTATTATTATTTTTATTTTCTTTGATTTCTGGCGTTTACACATTTCTTTCCGGGTCCCGCCCAGGGACAAATTATGTAAAATTTTAGAAATAAAGTCATGACACTTTCCACTGACAAAAAAAAAAAAAAAAAATTATATAGATAAAGTCCTTCGTAAAATGTGGGCTGTACTTGTCAGAACAATTTTTGTATCTCCTTGAGGCATGGACTTCCAGGAATCCCTTCAATTAGTCTACTGGAATCTTTTTCCAACCAGTCCTAGGGCTCCAACTATTATTATTATTATTATTATTATTATTATTATTATTATTTATTTTATTTTGATTTCTGGTGTGTATTCATTTCTTTCCGGGTCCAGAGACCTAAGGTCAGAAATGACGTCATGACATTTTCCACTGAGCAGTTTTAAAAAAAAATTACGCATTTTTTTTTTACATCGACAAAGCACTTCGTAATGTGTGGGCTCTACTCATGAGAACAATTTTAGTATTTCTTTTAAGGCATGGGCTACCAGGAATCCCTTCAAAAAGTCTATTGGAATCTTTTTCCAATCAATCCGAGGGCTCCAACTACAACAGGAATTGTTTTCATGTGCCACGTTTTTGAGATTTCGATTTCAAGGTCCTTGTATTTTGATAGCTTTTTGAAGATCTTCAAAGATACATTGCAGTCTGCAGGGACTGCCATATCAATAAGGAGGCACTTTTTTGTTTGCGGTCTCTAATAACCATGTCTGGGCGATTAGCTTGGATTGTTCTGTCTGTGTGTATTGTGTAGTCCCATAAAATTGTCACAGGTCCTATCTCCGTAACCTGGTCTGGGTGGTGTTCATACCAATTTCTTTGCAGTTTCCTTTCCGTAGATTGCAGTTGCACATTTTCCAGTGCAGATATTGGCCCACTCTGTCATGCCGGGTTTTATATTCAGTGGGTGCCAATACCGTGCAACCTGATACAAGATGATCAATTGTTTCTGGATATTTATCACAAATCTGCATTTATTATTATAACAACAATTTTTCAGTATGTGTATTTGTTATTAATTTTATTTATTTACATTATTCGGATTAAAACCTTTTTTGTCGCCATATTCACCACAACGTTTTGACCGTTAATTTTTCCGGCCTTCTTCAGGTTGGAATGTCGAGTTGAACCATTTTTTAAAAAAAGGTTGGGGTAGACTGTTCTAGTTATTGTGTCATGTTTCATATTATCTCCTTTAAATTATATTCTCCAAGTTCTCCACTTTTTTAACCGGGTATTGTTCTTGACATTTTTTTTCCATTTTGAATAATTAACCAACGCCTTTATCCACTGTGCCATGTTTTCTTTATCATCAACATAAAATTGCAAAATATCTTGAGAAATATAGACAAAATAATTTCTAGTTAGAAAAAGAATTGTTTTATTTGTTTCACTAAGTTTCAAGATTAAAATTATTATTATTTTTTATTATTATTTTATTATTATTTTATTATTTATTATTTTGATGTTGTTTTTTCCTTTTTCCTTTCCTTTGATTTTTAATGTTGTATACATTTCTTTCCGGGTCCCAAATGGTTGAAAATAAAAAAAAATTAAATGACATTTTCTTTTGGTTTTTTTTTAAAATTAACATTTTGACATAGATGAAGATCATCGTTGTATTATTTTTAATAATAATAATAACCATAAAAATTGATTCATATCATCTTCTTTTCTTTATTAATGAAAAATGACTTTTATCGAAATAAATTCAAATTTTTCGATTTACGGCAGGGAATAAACAGCGGAGATCGAAAATTTTTGATTATTAGCAACAATTTTATTAAATCAGTAAAAAAAATGAGGATCGAAAATTTGAGTCGAATCGCGATAAAAAAAAGCGATTATAAATTCATATCAAAATTAATATTAAAAACTATTAAAAAATTTAATATTATTTTAAATTTTGATATTTATTATAAATAACTTTTTTTAACAAATTAATTCTTGGATAATTGCAAATTGATATGAAAGTTAATTTTAAAAAGTATTAGAGTCAAAATTTTTTCTGATGATTTAGGTGTCAAATTAAATTATTTACATTATTTACATTATTCGGACTATTGTCCTCATCTTTTTGCCATATTTTCCACAACGTTAAGGCACATAAGATACTAATTGGCCTTCTTCAGAATTGGAATTAAAAAAAAAAAAAATCTTTCTTTTATTTCGCTCCTTCTTCTAAACAAAATAAAATTGAAAACATTGCCATGTTTTGATGGACGATTTATCAGTTATTCTAATTAGAAATTTTTTTTGAAAGTTCAAACTCTTTTTAAATTATAGTTTTATTTAATTATTAAGTCTTTGGGACCATTTTTATGGCACATTGGATAAAGGCTTATTGGTTAGATAAGTGACAGGACCCAAATTGTTGATAAGTTTGTTTTTTGAAAATTATGTCATTTTATTCCATATATTGCTGGATTAATATTGAAACCCAAACCTTTTGAAAATACTGATTTCCATCATCATCAATATTTCTTTCATCAATTTTGATTTTTATGACAGGAAACATTATCCTGCATAAAAATGATCTGGGGTGATTTATATTTTTTAGAGCAGAAGCAGCAGGGACAAGATCAAATTAAATTAAATCTAAAAAATTGCTCGATGATTTATTTTGCAAAAATAGGTTTCAAGAAACCAGTTCCATCAAAAGAAAAGCATTCCCAGAACATTATACTGAACGTCAAATGCTGAAATTAATTTTACTGATCATTTTATTCAAAAGCTTTCAAAGCTGCTTATTCAATATATATATATTCTGTAATAAATCAAAGAAATCCAGATTTTTATACAAGTTTATTTAACAAAAATTTTATTAAAATTTTTGCAATTAATCTTTTCCCATCCACATTAATTTTCATAATTTATTTTTTTTTTTTTTTTCTTAACGATATCAAACATGTCAAAGAAAATGAGAAAAAAAGGCAAGTCAGGATCTGATTTTGGAATTTTATGTGAATTAAAACAACTTTTTGAAAAATTTTTGATAAATTTAAAAAGTCACCATCACTTTACAAATTTTTTTTTTAATTTAAAGGTTTTTTAGTTAAATAAATTTTCCTTGATTTTTTTGAATAAACATTTAAATCCCATTCAAAACATGAAAAAAAAAAAAAAAAAATAAAAAAAAAAAAATATATCTAAGTTAAGGATCGCATATCAATTTTGTTTCTTTAAATTTTATTTTATCTAATCAATCTAGGTTCTTTTCCAAAATTAAAGCAATTTCATTCAAAATGGATCTTGGGACCGACAGATATTGAAGAATAAATATTTTTTCTTTTTTAACGAAAAAAATTTATTTTTTTTTGAAAAATATTGATTCCGAGCGTTGGGAATATATTTTTGAGATGATTTTTTTTTATTTTATTGATACTATTTACATTAGTTAAAAAACTATTTTCCTTATATTTTGTTGTCATATTTACGACGTTTCGGCCATTTTTATTTTTTATTTTCATTTGAATGGAATTTCGAGCCGTAAAATTTATTTCGTCCACAGAAAGGTTCGATTGTTCTAGTTCAAAGCCATGCCTCTTCCGGATATTTTAGTATTGTTATCTTTCTCCAATTCTTGTATCGAGTTATTTAAACTCACAACTTGAAAGAGGATTAGAATCAATGGATTTTTTCAATTTTTTTATCCACTTTGGGCAAAATATTATATTTAAAGATGATCAGGACAACAGTTTGAACAATAAAAAAATAAAAAAAAACCATTTTTAATTTTAGCGTTTTTTTTTAGATTTTTTCAATTTTTTTTTATTTTTAGTTGAATATATCTTTTGTTTATTGTGTTTTATATATATTTATATATATATATATATATATATATATATATATATATATAAATATTTGTGTTTTGTGTTTTTTTCAATTTAGATTATATATATATATATATATTTAAAGAAATTTCTTCTTTGTTTATTTATATTTTACCGGATTTAAATTTTAACAGCAAAATCTTTTGAAAATAGTGTAACGGCATTTGACAATTTTATTGACCCCATAATTTAATATTTAAATTAAAAAACAAAAAAATATTTCGAAAAAGTTTTTTTTTTATTTAGATAAGACGTTCATTTTCTTGAAATTTATATATAAGAATCATAAAAAATTTTTGATATATTATTATATAGAAAGAAGAACACAGTTAAAATCGTTTTGGAAAATAATTTACTATAAAAATTTCCCAATTGAGCAATGGTGAGAGGAAAAAAGATAATTCAGGATTTCAAAATAAAATGTTTATTATTTTTTTTATTGTTATTTCTTTCCATCTTCAAAGTGGATTCCAGATTTTATCAAGCGAAATGCAATATTTTTTTACAAAAGAGGGAACATTAGGACTGATCAAAAAAATTTATATCTAAAGTCAGACAATTTTCAAAAAGGGATGAAATTTCATTCTTATTTTTAAAGGCTTTTTTAAACTTTAAAATTTTTTCCCAGATTTATTTTTTATAAAAAATTTGAAAAAAAATTTTATAAATATTTAGACAATCTTCATTAGATTGTTAATTCAATTCTTAAAAAAATTATTATTTTTTTCTTTTGAACACGATTTGGACAATTTTGCCGTTAACCTGTTATTAGTGCAATCTGATGTTTTTTTTTTTTTTTTTTTTCAAAACACTTATTCAAAAATCTTTAGTGTTCATAGTTGTTGATTACTTTTTTTTATGTTTTTTTTCATTTTTTTATTATTTCTTCATATTTTCTTTTTATCATTTTGATTTTTTTTTATTTTGAGGAATTATGATCGTATAATTTTAATTTGCCTTCAAATAACAATAGGTTTAATGCAATGCATTTTTTTGTGGTCTGTTGAATGGGGACAAAATTAAATTGAGGGACTTTAACGAAATACAAATATGTGAAATAATAAAAAAAAAATTTATATTTTTTTTTTTTTTTGAAAGAAGATGATTTACTGTTTTTTTTTTTATCCAAACGGCTTCCGGTCATATCATCATTAAAACACCGGAATATTTTAAGTCGTTCACCGCAAAGATTAAAAACGTCGAGCCTTTTTATTTAAAAATCAAATTTTTGCAGAAGAAACTTTTCTTTAGATATTAAATTGGACGTGAATATTATTATTATTAATGTTACAGTTATTATTATTATTATTATTATTATTATTATTTGTATATATTATGTTTCCTGCTTTGTATCCTGTAGAGCCGGGTCCAAACTATGGTCCTTAGGCCCTATAGGAGAATTGTCATTTAATTGATAGCACTTTTCTTAGTATATGGGATGTTCCTAGTAGGGCGATTTTCTGGGCAACTTGTATGTTGATGTTACCTGGGACACTGTTAGTAAAATTGTCCATTCCTTTTTTCTCACGAGGCCCAGAGCTCCGATTACTATTGGTACAGTCTCAGTCTTCATTCCCCACATCCTGTTAATCTCGATCTCCAGGTCCTTGTATTTGGACAATTTCTCGATAATTTACATGGAGGTGTTTTTCTCATAAGGTACTGCCATGTCAATGAACATACATTTCCTGAATTTCTTGCCTTTTTTTTATAATACCAGGTCTGCTGGCTTTTATTTCCCTGTCAGTTTGAATTGGCATGTCCCAGAGGATAGTTACATCGTTATGTGTCTGGTTGGTGCTCAGACCATCTCTCAATGGTTTCGATTTTTGTGCTTCTTGAATATCTTCCAGTGCACATATGTCGCTACCTTCTCATGTCTGTGGGTATATTTTTTTTGGTTAGTTCCGGACACCCTGAGATAATATGGTCGACAGTTTCATTATATTTTTTACAGTTCCTGCATTTCGGGTTAGTTCCACCCTTGATTATGTGACAGTAATAGGACCTTGTCGCGAAGCTTTGGTCCTGGGCTGCAATAATTAGGCTTCCTGTTTCAGCTTTCAAACCGGTGCTCCACAGCCACTGATGTGTTTTCTGTTGGTCCAGATCTGCTCCTTTCGTCCTTTTTATGTATTTGCCATGCAACGCCTTGTCTTCCCAGTTTTTTTATTTTTTTTTTCATTTGGCCAAGTTGTTTTTTTTTTGTTTTACTCGTTTGGTGTAGATGGTATTCGCTTCGTTTTTTTTTGGTAGGATTTCAGGTATATTAATATTAAGCTGTTTCTTGAAGAGTGCAGCTTCTTTGTTGATGGAGTGGATTTGGTGTTTTACTATTTGTAGATGAGGGTCATTGGTTTTTTTTGAGGTACACTTCCAATCCGATTGTTGTAGTTTTTAGAGTTCAAGTTGGATTAGACCTCGGCCCCTAAAGCTCTTGGTATGTACAGCCTATCAACATCTGATTTCAGGTGGTGTATCCTCATTGGGGGTAAGCATTTTTCTGGTCTTGGTGTCCAATTTTTTAATGTCATTCAACTTCCATTTAATAATGTTGAAGCTGCATGTTTCTACGAGTATAGCTATGGTGTCGATAGCCTTCATTTTATTGGCCCCAATTAAGTTTGCTTTCTCGTATCAAATACACTCTCCTATAAAATTCTTTTCGGTTCTTTTTGTTCATAATTGAATGTTGTATTCTTTCTCCCTTATTAATTCCTAATTATCTTGGTCTAGTTCCTTAATCTTGTTGTTGATATCAAAGTCTAAATCGGTAGTCTTCGCTAGTTTACCGCCTTTGAAGTTGGCTTTGACACGTTTGCCGATTCCAAACTCTGTCCTAATGTCTTCGCTGAAGGTTTTGGCAATGGTGAGTAGGTTTTTCTCTTGGATGTCATCCTTGGCAAACGTTTTAAGATCATCAATACGAAAAGAAAGTCCACCCAATCACGGACCAAACGGCCAATAAGAAAGAAAGAAAAGGATGAAAGAAAGAAAGAAAGAAAGAAAAAAGATTGAATGAATGAATGACAAAAAGAATGTTTAAAATTAAAGGAAAAGAAAGAAAGAAACCAACATGGCAGGAAACAAAGAAAGGAAAAAATGGAGAAATGGTCAAAATTAAAGGAAAAGAAAGACAAAAACAAATGTGGAAAGAAAGAAGGAAGGAAATAAAAATGTTTAAGATTAAAGGGAAAGAAAGAAAGAAAGAAAGAAAGAAAGAAAGAAAGAGAGTAAAAATGGTTAAAATTAAGGGGAAAAAGAAACAAACTGATGTGGGATGAAAGAAAGAAAGAAAGAAAGAGAGTAAAAATGGTTAAAATTAAGGGGGAAAAGAAACAAACTGATGTGGGATGAAAGAAAGAAAGAAAGAAAGACAGAAAGAAAAATATTTAAAATTAAAGGGAAAGGTAGAAACGAACGTAGAAAGAAAGAAAGAAAGAAAGAAAGAAAGAAAGAAAGAAAGAAAGAAAAAAAGAAAGAAATGAAAACAAACAAAAGAAACAAAAAAAAAGAAAAAAGAATTGAAAATAGAAAGAAAGAACGAAAGAAATTGTTAAAATCAAAGAGAAAGAAACATTCAAATCTGGAAAAAAGAAAGGAAGAAAGAAAAAAGAAAGAAATTGTTAGAATTATGGGGGCGAAAAGAATCAAACAAATGTGGAGTGAAAGAAAAGAATTAAAAAATAGAAAGAAAAATGAAAAAATTGTTATATGAAAAAATTAATTTTTAAAACAATGAAGAATGGAAAGAAAAGAAAATCTGAAAAAAGAAAAAGAAAGAAAGAAAGAAAGAAAGAAAGAAGTGGATCAAAGAAAGAAAGAAAGAAAGAAAGAAATGGTTATAATTAAAGAGAAAGAAAGAAACAATGAAATCTGGATCGAAAGAAAGAAAGAAGCGGATCAAAGAAAAGAAAGAAAGAAAGAAAGAAAGAAAGAAAGAAAGAAAGAAATATTTTAAAATTTTAAAAAGAACGTTTGGAAGAAAAACTCGGAAGAAAGACAAATATACAGACTAAACGAAAAAAAGAAAGAAAAAAGTAACGTAGAAAGAAAGAAATAGTGAAAACAAAGAGTTTCAAGAAGAAAGGAAAAGATTAAATGTCAAAAAAAGAAGAAGACGTGATTCAGTTTGCAATTCTGTCACTTGTATCCCTATCTACTGCTGTTCAGTAGGCAGATGAATGGCGCTAATGACAAGACAGAAGAGTAGTGGTGACAGTGAATCCCTTGGAATATCCTGAATTTTGATGTTGATTGGTCACAATGTTAATGACCCGTTTGTATGGCTTAGGTTTAGTGTAGTCTTTCAGTTTTCATGCTCTCCATTATAAATTTGATCGTTATGGGTCATATCTTGTATATATTTTAAGGTCTTCTCTATTCATAGATGTGGTACACTGTCGAACGCCTCTCTGTAGTCGATCCATGTATCGATAAATTTCTTTTCTTTGTTTTTTACCTTTTCGATAATGTTTTATTGATAATTATTTGGCCCTACACCGTGTACTTCCTCTTTTACGCCCCTTGTGTTTTGCTGGAAGTAAATTGTTTTTTTTTTTTTTCAAGGAAATTCTATGTCCTCTCGGTTATGATAGACGTGAGAATCTTGTAAATTGTTGGTAGGCAGGTGATGGGTCTATAGTTCTACGTCTCTTTAGATTTTGGAAGTAGGTATGTTACTCCTCACGTGAACCATTTGAAGACTTTTTCTGGGTTTATGATTATATCAGTGTAGACCTATGCGAGGTCTTAAGGAATGTGTAATTTTTTTATCTAAATATTGGCTATTCGGTCTATTCTTGATGCCTTTCTGTTTTGGTTCAATAGATGGCATCGGTGGTTTCAGTAAGATTGATATCCGTCCATTTTGGCACTATATGTGTGTGTGTGTGTTTTTGTGCTTGTTCCTCTTCTTGCTCGATCCATGAAGCTCTTTCATTGGGCATTTTTCAGTTTTCCCACATCTTAAACCAGAATTCCTCAACCTCCTGGATATTAAGTGGGTAATTTATCTCTATTTTATTTTTTACCCAGTTCTTCATATAGTTTCTTGGCATCTTCTTTGTTTTGCCAGAAGAATTTTTTTTTTTTTCATAACGCCTGATTCCCTCTGGCGTCGCTTGAATTTGAAATTATTATTATTATTATTATTATTATTATTATTATTATTATTATTGTTATTATTTTTATTATTTTTTATTATTATTATTTTTTATTATTATTATTATTATTATTTATTATTATTATTATTATTATTTTTATTATTGTTATTTTTATTTTTATTATTATTATTTTTATTATTATTATTTTTATTATTATTATTATTATTTATTATTATTATTTTTTTATTATTATTATTCAGTGTAACAATTATATTACTTGTAATAGATCTTCTACTTCTATGTGCTGTATCCCTTCAGGGTGTTTGCGATCATGGCTCTCCACAATTTCCAGTCCTTTGTAGCTCTTAGTAAATTTTGAATTTTTGCTGTCTTTTCTAATCTCTGTTCTGCCAATCCTTTTACAAAATCTCGCTCTTCATCTTCTTCTATATATCGCGTCTCTCCAGGATACTGACGATCATGGCTCTCCACAACTTCCTGTCTTTTGTAGCTCTTAGTAAAATTTGTATTATTGCTGTCTCTTCTAATCCCTCTTCTGCCAACCATTTACACAATCTAGTTCTTCATTTTCTTCTATATAACGTGTCTCCGCAGGATGTTCACGATCATGGCTCTCCACGACTTCTTGTTCTTTGTAGCTCTTAGTAAATTTTGTATTTTCGCTATCTCTGCTAATCCTTCCTCTGCCAACCATTTACATAATTTCGTTCTTCATCTTCTTCTATATAAAGCGTCTCTTCAGGATGCTGACGATCATGGCTCTCCACAATTTCTGCCTCTCCTAATCCCTGTTCGGCCAACCATTTGCACAATCTTTTCATTTCAATTTTCTCTAAATTTCATCATTGCTCACATCCGTAGTTAATGGTAATATCAGCATCTTACTGTAGAACCAGAATTCTCTTGCTTCAAGTCTCTTCTACATCTGTGAGGAGATTATCCAGCATTCACTGCCATATTGGAGGACTGATTTTACATAACAGTTCAGTACTCTTTTCTTTGTTTCTGTTGCTTCAAGTCTCTTCTTCATTTGTGAGGAGATTGTCCAGCATTCACTGCCATATAGGAGGACTGATATTACATAACAGTTCAGTACTCTTTTCTTTGTTTCTCTTGCTTCATGTCTCTTCTTCATCTGTGAAGAGATTGTCCAGCATTCACTGCCATATTGGAGGACTGATATTACATAACAGTTCAGTACTCTTTTCTTTGTTTCTCTTGCTTCAAGTTTCTTCTTCATCTGTGAAGAGATTGTCCAGCATTCACTGCCATATTGGAGGACTGATATTACATAACAGTCCAGTACTCTTTTCTTTGTTTCTGTTG
Source organism: Acanthosepion pharaonis (assembly GCA_903632075.3). Classification (NCBI taxonomy): domain Eukaryota; kingdom Metazoa; phylum Mollusca; class Cephalopoda; order Sepiida; family Sepiidae; genus Acanthosepion; species Acanthosepion pharaonis. The sequence goes on from CAHIKZ030001849.1 coordinate 326,852, forward strand.
CTTCAAGTCTCTTCTTCATCTGTGAAGAGATTGTCCAGCATTCACTGCCATATTGGAGGACTGATATTACATAACAGTTCAGTACTCTTTTCTTTGTTTCTCTTGCTTCAAGTTTCTTCTTCATCTGTGAGGAGATTGTCCAGCATTCACTGCCATATTGGAGGACTGATATTACATAAGAGTTCAGTACTCTTTTCTTTGTTTCTCTTGCTTCAAGTCTCTTCTTCATCTGTGAAGAGATTGTCCAGCATTCACTGCCATATTGGAGGACTGATATTACATAACAGTTCAGTACTCTTTTCTTTGTTTCTCTTGCTTCAAGTCTCTTCTTCATCTGTGAAGAGATTGTCCAGCATTCACTGCCATATTGGAAGACTGATATTACATAACAGTCCAGTACTCTTTTCTTTGTTTCTGTTGCTTCAAGTCTCTTCTTCATCTGTGAAGAGATTGTCCAGCATTCACTGCCATATTGGAGGACTGATATTACATAACAGTTCAGTACTTTTTCTTTGTTTCTCTTGCTTCAAGTCTCTTCTTCATCTGTGAAGAGATTGTCCAGCATTCACTGCCATATTGGAGGACTGATATTATATAACAGTCCAGTACTCTTTTCTTTGTTTCTGTTGCTTCAAGTCTCTTCTTCATCTGTGAAGAGATTGTCCAGCATTCACTGCCATATTGGAGGACTGATATTACATAACAGTTCAGTACTCTTTTCTTTGTTTCTCTTGCTTCAAGTCTCTTCTTCATCTGTGAAGAGATTGTCCAGCATTCACTGCCATATTGGAGGACTAATATTACATAACAGTTCAGTACTATTTTCTTTGTTTCTGTTGCTTCAAGTTTTTCTTCATCTGTGAAGAGTTTGTCCAGCATTCACTGCCATATTGGAGGACTGATATTACATAAGAGTTCAGTACTCTTTTCTTTGTTTCTCTTGCTTCAAGTCTCTTCTTCATCTGTGAAGAGATTGTCCAGCATTCACTGCCATATTGGAGGACTGATATTACATAACAGTTCGGTACTCTTCTTTTTTATTTTGGTTCTAACGAAATTTTACCATTTCTTAAAAAAATTGATTAGCTTTTGAAAAGAAATTTTCAATGTTTTCCTTTGTTTTCAGAAATTCTCCTGTTTTTGATTCTTTCCTTAGCTTTTGGAAGGCATCTTTTGTCCCAGTATGCTTTTTCTATTGTTTTTAACGAAATTCTCCTGTTTCTTAATACTTTGCTTAGCTTTTTGGAAGGCATCTTTTACTGTCCTAGTATTTTTTTCTATTGTTTTAACGAAATTTCTGTTTCTTAATACTTTGCTTAGCTTTTTGAAGGCATCTTTTACTGTCCTAGTATGCTTTTTCTATGTTTTTAAGAAATTTCCTGTTTCTTAATACTTTGCTTTAGCTTTTGAAGGCACTTTTACTGTCCTAGTATGCTTTTTTCATTGTTTTTAACGAAATTCTCCTGTTTCTTAATACTTTGCTTAGCTTTTGAAGGCATCTTTTACTGTCCTAGTATGCTTTTCTATTGTTTCTAACGAAATTCTCCTGTTTCTTAATACTTTGCTTAGCTTTTTGGAAGGCATTTTACTGTCCTAGTATGCTTTTTCTATTGTTTTTAACGAAATTCTCCTGTTTCTTAATACTTTGCTTAGCTTTTGAAGGCATCTTTTACTGTCCTAGTAATTTTTTCTATTGTTTTAACGAAATTCTCCTGTTTAACGAAATAGCTTTTGAAGGCATCTTTTCTGTCCTAGTATGCTTTTGATTGTTTTTTTGAAATTCTCCTGTTTCTTAATACTTTTGCTTAGCTTTTGAAGGCATCTTTTTACTGTCCTAGTATTTTTCTATTGTTTTTCGAAATTCTCCTGTTTTTTAATACTTTGCTTAGCTTTTGGAAGGCATATTTTTTACTGTCCTAGTATGCTTTTTCTATTGTTTTTAATGAAATTCTCCTGTTTCTTAATACTTTGCTTAGCTTTTGGAAGGCGATTTCCTGTCCTAGTATGCTTTTTCTATTGTTTCTAACGAAATTCTCCTGTTTCTTAATACTTTGCTTAGCTTTTTGGAAGGCATCTTTTTACTGTCCTAGTATGCTTTTTTATTGTTTTTAACGAAATTCTCCTGTTTCTTAATACTTTGCTTAGCTTTTGGAAGGCATCTTTTTTCTTTTTATTGTTTCTAACGAAATTCTCCACCTTTTCTTAATACTTTGTTTAGCTTTTGGAAGGCATCTTTTACTGTCCTAGTATGCTTTTTCTATTGTTTTTAACGAAATTCTCCTGTTTCTTAATACTTTGCTTAGCTTTTGGAAGGCATCTTTTACTGTCCTAGTATGCTTTTTCTATTGTTTTTAACGAAATTCTCCTGTTTCTTAATACTTTGCTTAGGCTTTTTTGGAAGGCATCTTTACTGTCCTAGTATGCTTTTTTCTATTGTTTTAACGAAATTCTCCTGTTTCTTAATACTTTGCTTAGCTTTTGGAAGGCATCTTTTTACTGTCCTAGTATGCTTTTTTTCTATTGTTTCTAACGAAATTCTCCTGTTTCTTGATTCTTTCCTTAGCTTTTGGAAGGCATCTTTTACTGTCCTAGTATGCTTTTTCTATTGTTTCTAACGAAATTCTCCTGTTTCTTAATACTTTGCTTAGCTTTTGGAAGGCATCTTTTACTGTCCTAGTATGCTTTTTCTATTGTTTTTAACGAAATTCTCCTGTTTCTTAATACTTTGCTTAGCTTTTGGAAGGCATCTTTTACTGTCCTAGTATGCTTTTTCTATTGTTTTTAACGAAATTCTCCTGTTTCTTAATACTTTGCTTAGCTTTTGGAGGGCACCTTTTGCTATCCAAATGCACCTTCGGATTTCCATGTTATACTCAGTTAAAACACTACCCAGGTACTTAAATGCTTGTACTTGTTTGATTTTGGTTTTCCTAATTTGTAATTTTTATACTGAACTGTCTGGATTTTTGCTGATAACCAGGGTGGGGGTAAGTATTTTACGCTGCCAACCGAATGGAAGCTAATAATACTAAATAATATAGAATATATATGCCGACACGATAAACTGGCGCCTCATCTGCATTGATGGCTATGTAGGAAGTGTGGACTTGAAGTCGACAGGACACGGTATCACCACAAGCCAGAGAAGATGAGCGGGAACGAGCAAGTCAGGATCTTGTGGGATTTCAACGTGCAAACAAACCGCAACTTTGGGGCCGCCAAACTAGTGACCGTCATTTGTTGAAAGGAAATAAGGTTCCTTAATCGTCTTCAAAATCTTCCTTGGGAAGCCATAAACACTTAAGGTCCACTTTTTGCTTAAAAAAAAAAAAACTAATAATACAGCCATGTTAAAATAAATTTCGGGATCACCATCAGCTGTTTCTTTGCGATTCTTTTTATCTCATCAATCTAGGTGCAAGGCTGCAAGTCGCATTGCATCAAATCTGAGCGGAGGTTAGGACCAACAGATCTTCTTGGAGATATGATGGTTTTCAAAAAAGAAAGAAAAAAAAACAGATCCGGATCGAGCATTAAGTAAAATCTGGCAAATTATCATGGCGATCCATCTGGGGCGTTTCCCTTAAAGTTTGAGCAATTGAGGAGCGTTTTCGCTTGCGCTGAAAAGTATCCCCCCCCCCCTTAAGTTGGTTACTAAGTTGCATCAAGATATCAGTTTATAGGATATTCGAAGTGTCTAGAAAGTGTCCAGGTAGCTCTCGTGCCTAATGCCCTGCTGTTTTGAAATTTTCAGTGACACACGAGAGATCACGGGTGGTAAGGGTAATTTTGACAGTCCCTATTTTAAATTAAACTTTACTTATCTCACCTTAACTGACTTTCATTTCTCAGCTTATCTTTTTCTGTTGAACAGATCACCCTCCCTCGAACAATAGGTTAGAATAGAAAAACTACTATCATTCGCCAGCTTGGCAGAATAAGGTTAATTTGTATCAAATCATGATATCAAACGAAAAAAAAAAAACGTAGAAATGATTAAAAATATATATAATAATACAGAAAAATAAAAATAAATTAAAATGAATTAAAGTCCGATTTACGGCCTGTCGGTCGCAATCAATCGTGGTCATAAGATAAAGACGAGGACTTGTATTATCTGTGTAATATCGTTATATTGTCAGCGGTTTGGATGTGTTTATTTCTTTTAAACGAGTTGTTACCCAAGCTCAGAGAAGAGTGTCTACCCAGCCAGTTAACTATTTTAGAAAATAAATACCATGTCACTTCAGGGTGTAGGTGATAATGGCTCTCCAGAGATTCCCTTTGTATATTACCTGTTAATTTCTATGACTCCTTACGAAAGACAGTTCAGTGATTTCTCAATTTATCTATCACAATCGCCTCAAATCTATCTATCTATCTATCTATCTATCTATCTCTCTCTCTCTCCTCTCTCTCTCTCTCTCTCTCTATATATATATATATATATATATATATATATATATCACATTTCTTCAAATATCTATTACAGTCTCTTCAAATCTATCTATCTAACTTTATATATATATATATATATATATATATATATATATATATATATATATATATATATATATATATCACAGTCACTTCAAATATCTATCACAGTCTCTTCAAATATCTATCACATTCTCTCCAAATCTATCTATCTATCTATCTATCTATCTATATCTATCTATCTATCTATCTATCTATCTATCACAATCTCTTGAAATATCTATCGCAGTCTCTTCAAATCTCTCTCTCTCTCTCTCTCTCTTATATATATATATATATATATATATATATATATATATTCGGTTTGCAAAAATAATGTCGTTTTTGACGTTCATTTTAACGTCAAAAACGACATTATTTTTGCATTCAATATAATATATATATATATATATATATATATATATATATATATATATATATATATATATATATATCCATCTGTCTATCACAGTCTCTTTAAATATTTATCACAGCCCCTTCAGATCTATCTATCTATCTATCTGCCATGAACCTCGTAGCACTTTTGAGGCTTTCCGTAATCAAATTATTCCTAATCGAAGGACAAGCTGTACGCCAATCATCTGTATCCCGAAGAAGGCTTGGTTTTCTGTCTGGAATTTTCTACCCTTTGAAGACCAAGTGCCCCCAACGCTTATCAGCTCCACCTACCCGGGTTTAAAATGAGAATTCTCCTTGGGTTTCGGATTCCAAGCGAGACCAATCCAGTTGCCGACAATTTTCTCCAGAATCCCCACGCTAATCGGTTCTATCTAGCCGGTTTTGGAATGAAAATTCTCCTTGGGTTTCGGATCCCCGGCCATACCAATCTAATCAAGCGACAATTACCCGCGCTTAAACGACCACAAGTCGCCAGGCTTATCTGTTCTATCTAGCCGGGTTTGAAATCAGAATTCTCCATGGGTTTCGGATCCCAAGCCAAACCAAACCAGTCAGCCGACAATTTCCACCTCTTAGACGACCACAGGTCCCTACTCTAATCTGTTCGATCTATCCAGGTTTCAAATGAGAATTCTCCTTGGGTTTCAGATCCCAAGCTAAACCAATCCAATCAGCCGACAATTACCCCTGCTTAAACGACCACAAGTCACCAGGCTTATCAGTTCTATCTAGCCGGGTTTGAAATCAGAATTCTCCTTGGGTTTCGGATCCCAAGCCAAACCAATCCAGTCAGCCGACAATTTCCTCCGCTTAAACGACCACAAATCCCCACGGTAATCAGTTCCATCTAGCCGGGTTTGAAATGAGAATTTTCCTTGGGTTTCGGATCCCCAGACAAACTAATCCAATCTGCTGTCACACTCGAATGGCAGGTTGAGAGCTGATATTGCTATTGCGCTGGTCACTCGCTCCTATGCCGCGTTCGTCACGGCTCTGCTGCGTGTCTCTCTCGACAGGAACACACCATCTTTCCAGGTGCAGTGGTACGACTACGGAATTAAGAGACACCTCACGGCAAGCAAGAGATGTCGTGTTTTTTTTTGCCGATTCGTAGATCTGAATTCTTTTTGGTTATTCTTATTCATCATGTATATCGGACGGAAGTCTTTTTCGAAACATGGTATTGTGGGTTCATTGTATTCACTTACTTGAGGTCAATGGCAGAATTAACGACTAAATATTGCTGTGCAATGGTCCCAACGCGCAACCATATTGATACCTGGCAATTTAGACATGTTAAAGATAAGTGCTTCCTTTAAGTGAAAAGCTGAAAGCACTCGACTTAATAAAAAGGAATAAAGGTTGCTAAAGTCGACGGGGAATGGCATTTTGGAGAGTCTATCTCCAGTATCAATAACAATACTAACATTAAAGTCTTATATTGGTTACATATGCACCACATTTACTTGGAGGTTCACTTGACATTCAGTTAAAGGTTGCTAAGCTCAGCTGGATAATGTCATTTTGGAGATTCTATGTTCAATGATATTAATAGCATTAAAGTCTCATATTGGTTACATTAACACCACATTTACTCGTAGGTCAACTTGCCACCTTTTTAAATGTTGTTAAGCTCAACAGGATAATGTCATTTTGGAGGTTCTATCTTCAGTAAAAGTAATAACATTAAAGTTGTATATTGGTTACATCAGCATCACATTTACCCGTTGGTTAACTTACCACTTAGTTAAAGGTTACTAAGCTCTATGGGTGAATGTTCTTTTTGTAGATTGTATCTTCCATATCAATAATGTTAATAGCATTAAATCTCATATTGGTTACATTAACACCACATTTACTCGTAGGTTAACCTGCCACTTATTTAAAATTTGCGAAGCTCAGTGGGATAATACCAATTTGGAGATTCTATCTTCAATATCAATAATAATAATAATAATAATAATAATAATAACATTAAAGTCTTATATTGTTTATAAAGTCTTATATCGTAGGTTAACTTGCCCCTTATTTAAAGGTTGCTAAGCTTTACGGATGATACGGCTTATCAACCATTTGCCGGCTATTCAAAGCTAGAAAATAATTTTAGATTGTAAGATTATTTTTTTTGAGATAATAATGTTTTAGTGATACAGGTTTTACTAATTAACCCATAGCTGGAGGAGAAGAGGCGGATATATATCTTTCCCATGGATATTTGCTCGTAACGGAATATAACGGATCCAACTGGAATTGGAACTCGGCTCCCTAATTAAAAGATTTCGAGCGATTATCCATTACACCAACCACACATGCAAACTTATAGCACTTGGTATTCCAAAGCGGTCACCCGTCTAGGTACTGATCAAGCTAGACGTTGCTTAACTTCTGTGATCGTACGGGAACCGGTAGTTCAATGTGATGTGGCCGTAACCCCGGTCATTATCACGAACGTTAATGTTGTCAGGATCACAAAGAAAAAATTATTACGTTAAACATGGCTTCTTTTTTCGTTGCTTAACCTCGTCAAAGTACATTGTAGCGAACATGATGATGGCTACAATCTTAACCTATTCAAAAGGAGCACATCCAAGCTTCCAACGCATGGTATTACCAAGCGATTACACATCTAGTTACTGACTAGGCACGACGTTGCTTAACCTCGTCTAGATATTGTAGCGAACATGATGACTACAATCTTAACCTATTCAAAAGGAGAACATCCAAGCTTCCAACATATGATATTCCAAAACAGTCACCCATCTAGGTACTGACTAGGCACGACGTTGCTTACCCTCGTCAAAGCACATTGTAGCGAACATGAGATTCCTCGATGACTACAATCTTAACCTATACTAAAGGAGCACATTCAAGATTCCAACGCATGATATTCCCAAACAGTCACCTATCTAAGTACTGACCAAGCACGACGTAGCTTAACCTCGTCAAATCACATTGTAGCGAACATGTTGTTTCCTAGATAACTACAATCTTAACCTCTTCGAAAAGAGAACATCCCAGCTACCAACGCATGATATTCCCAAGCGGTCACCCATCTAGGTACTAATTAGGCACGACGTTGCTTAACCTCATCAAAGTACATTGTAGCGAACATGATATTTCCTCGATGATTACAATCTTAACCTATTCTAAAGAAGCCCGTCCATCTTCCAACGCATGATATTCCCAAGCGGTCACCCATCTAGGCACTTACTAGGCACGACGTTGCTTAACCTCGTCAAAGCACATTGTAGCGAGTAGAAGTGGCTGTTGCATATAGCTACTTCAACAATAAACGGTTGGGATCTAGATGCCACTCAAGTAGCGCGCATCCATGCAGTCGGAGCACCAGAGAGAAAAAAAAAAAAACATCAGGGCAGTTGCCATAAAAATATTTGTAGAAACGACAGAGGGAAGCCACGTCACGTCGGTGAGAAAGTGACTGAAGTCGAGATGCCTGGTCAGGATCGATTATATTACAGATCTCCTTTGGATTTTGACAAGACCCTCGAGATGAGTAGCAGGAGCACTAGACTAGACATGGCAGCAGTATTCAATGCACGGGCGAATGGCAATTTTGTAATTGTGCAAAATGAACTCTGGCGAGAAAAAACTTTTGACACGACACAGTGATCCAAATTTCCTTGCAGTAGATGCAGCTATTCATTTCATGTAGTCGCTCCACTTCAAGTCAGTTATAAAAAAAACTTAATACAAGGGATCAAGAATTGGACCACTGGATCAATTGCCCTCCGAGTTTTTTTTCAACACCGTAAAATGCTAAAATATATTAGTGAGTTATGTTCTTAAATAGCCTTGTCAGCCCACATTGTAGCGAACCGCCCTCATTCCCTTAGTATTCCAGCGCATGGCAGGCCCAAGCGGTCACCCGTCTATGTACTGACTAGGAACGACGTTGCTTAACTTCGTCAAAGCACATTGTAACAAACATCATGTTTCTCGATGACTACAATCTTAACCTATTCAAAAGAAGATCCAAGCTTCCAACGTATGATATTCCCAAGCGGTCACCCATCTATGTACTGACTAGGCACGACGTTGCTTAACCTCGTCAATGCTCATTGTAGCGAACATCATGTTTCCTCGATGACTACAATCTTAACCTATTCGAAAGGAGAACATCCAAGCTTCGAACGCATAGTATTCCCAGGCGGTCACCCATCTAGGTACTGACTAGGCACGACGTTGCTTAACCCCATCAAAGTACATTGTAGCGAACATGATATTTCCTCGATGACTACAATCTTAACCTATTCAAAAGGAGAACATCCAAGCTTCCAACGCATGGTATTCCCAGGCGGTCACCCATCTATGTACTGACTAGGCACGACGTTGCTTAACCTCGTCAATGCTCATTGTAGCGAACATCATGTTTCCTCGATGACTACAATCTTAACCTATTCGAAAGGAGAACATCCAAGCTTCGAACGCATGGTATTCCCAGGCGGTCACCCATCTAGGTACTGACTAGGCACGACGTTGCTTAACCCCATCAAAGTACATTGTAGCGAACATGATATTTCCTCGATGACTACAATCTTAACCTATTCAAAAGGAGAACATCCAAGCTTCCAACGCATGGTATTCCCAGGCGGTCACCCATCTATGTACTGACTAGGCACGACGTTGCTTAACCTCGTCAATGCTCATTGTAGCGAACCACCTTCATTCCCTTCGTCTTTCTATGTTGATATGTAATTTCCACTCGAGCAGCTGCATTCCACGAACCGTTGCTTTGTGAAACCGACTCCCGAGATGATGCTTTCCCGATCACTACAATCTTAACCTGGTTCAAGTGCAGGGTTAACCGTTATCTTCCCCGCATGTCTTCATAAACACTGCCTCGCGTGGCTCCCGCGCCTTGTACCGGATTTATTTGGATGCCATGCAAAGCCTCCATCTCGTTCAGAAACGTCTAAACTATCACCTTCAGGGGTGCTCAATCGGGGTGGGGTCCAAGTTTTCGGTTAGGGGGGGTCTTTTATTTTTCTTGTCACCCCCGATCGAAAAATGATAGAAGCACAAGTAAGACAGTAATACAAAACACATGTACTGGATTCAGTTTATTCACTTCCATTGACGCACGCATATCGAGAAGGTCTGTATGAATACCATCAGTTACCTGAGACAAAATCATACGGCTCCATGTCCTGTGTGATATTTTACGAGGCTGTGTTTCCTTGATTGTTGCAAAGGCTCCCCGAATGACGTCCTTCAACTGTTACGTACTCTGGTATCGTTCATGTTAAACTATCTCCTTCATAATACCTCCACAGAGCGTTGGAATTGAAAATTGACAAGACTTTGTATTCATGTTCAAAAATCCATCGACATTTTCTATTGCTATTAAATTTGTTTGGTTTGGTTTGGATTGTTTTACGGCATATCATCCTCAACGGGTTATTTAATGCCGACAAAATTTTTTACTGCTGGTAATATTTTTCCAAAAAATGTGTTGCTGGTAATATTTTTCCTTGAAAAAGTCTATTTCTGGTAATATTTTTTTCAAAAATATATTTCTGGTAATATTCTTTTCAAAAACATATAGCTGGTAATATTTTTGATAAAAGAAATGTATAGTTAGAAATACTTTTTTTTTTTTTTCAAAAATGTATTGTTGGTAATTTTTTTCAGACTGTATAGCTGGTAATATTTTTTCAAGAATATATTGCTAGTAATATTTCTTTTTCAAAAATTTTATAGCTGGTAATATATTTTTTTCCAAAACGTATAACTGGTAATATTCATTCTATCTATCTATCTATCTATCTCTCTCTCTCTCTCTTCAAAATATATATATATATATATATATATATATATATATATATATATATATATATATATATATATATATTTTTAAATGTATTATTGGTAATAATTTTTTCCTAAAAATTTATTGCTGTAATAAATTTTTACAAAGTATTTGTGGTATTAAAACCTATTTTTACACTTTCATAGTATTTTGACCCTAGTTTGGGTGTTAACTATTTACCTATAGCTGGGACCCTAACAGGTGCTACCATCCCAGGTCAGGGTGGACCTGGGAACACCAGCATTTAAGAAGTGGTTCCACGCTCCTCAAAACCTCCTGATCAGAGGCCCTGCTGCTGGACGTAGTTTATCGTCTTACCCAGGGCGCGGATATAGTTTATCGTCCTACCTAGGACAGTATTAAATTTGTAAGACTCATATAAAAATAATCCATGTATTAATATGGAAACAAATGAAGATTTTCAACGATACGAGGTTTGTCTGAAAGTAATACTCCTCAGGTCTAATGCATTCTTCTCTGCCAGGCTTCTATGCACTGCTGGAAGGATTGTTCTTGGATAAAAATAAAGCTCCGTCGTTACGTCCCTTTTGATGGTCACCACGACTTCAAAACGGGTCCCTACGATGATCCCCTTCAGCTTTGGGAAAAAGAAGAATGACATATGGAGCAAATTCAGGTGTATAAGAAGGTTGTACCATTACGGCGATGTTCTCGGTCAGGAACTGCCGGGTGCTGGAGGCGTTGTGAGCCGGTGCATTGCCGTGGTGAAGCAATTACGATTTGGCCTGCTATAACTCTCGCCTCATCATTTAATCAGGCAGGGGCCATTTTTTCTTTCCGGTGTGCATACGAGGTCTGTCTGAAAGGTAAATGGGACTGCTGTCACAAACAATTCATTGCAATTCCAAACAACAAACTACATGTTTTTCCCTTCAAAGTAATCTCCCACTAATCAGACGCTTCTCTGTAGCTAAATGGTATAGCACGTCAGATCAAATGACGGTTTCCGTATAGGAATACAGGTTCAATTCCTGTCGGAGAATGCATATTTTCTATACTTTTTACACACTTTACTCCTAGAGGCCGTAGCCCAATATATACCATTTTGAAATCAGGCCGACTCCGTGAGTAAATTAAAAACCTTCCAGATCCGCAATCGTGAAATTTTGGATTCCCAATAGATTATATAGAATAATCAAAATTAATTGCGAAATCTCGCGAAAGTCCTCCATGAAATTAAAATAATTGTTTGTACAGAAAGTAAGGACCTACGTACATCAAAATGTCTTTAACGGCAAATTGTCGTGACGGCAGAAGAATTATCGTTAAAAGGTAAGCTTAAATATTAATGCAATACTTCAATGCAGCGATCAATTCTAATCGTCGCTTTTTAAAACAATAAACATTGCCGAGGAGTGAAGGTAGTTAAGATAGTAGCGGTGTCAAGGGAAAAACCGTCATTTTTTTTTTCAGGTACAAGAAATCCTTCATTACATGTTATACGTCATTTATGTAATAATTACTAGAGAAAGCGTCCAACGTTGCCGCATCTGCGTAAATGACTGTAAGACCCTAGCACAACTAAAAAGCCACATCCACATTGCCCATACCTGAGGATGGATCAAGCGATGGCGTTGCTCGAAATCGACTTGCAGCTATCTTATATATGCATGCGTAAGCTCATTTTTACACGATCTCACAAAGGTTAATATTGACGAAAAGGTTTTTAATTATTTATTGCGAAAATTCAAATCTAGAATATGAAATCAGTTAAAAAAAAAATACACACACACACACATACACACACACACACACAAAAAATAACATGATGACCAAATATTTTTAATTTAAAACGATGGTTGAGTTGGAATCACTTTCTAATTTAAGATTAAATGAAATAAAATAATTCCATTTTCTGTTTCATTTTCTTTATTTTCTCAGAGAGGAGACGAGCTCGGAGGAAAAACACTGCCTTGGGCGCCATCTTCCCCTTCGTCGAAAGACTGTCACATATTTCAAGAAATATCGAACAAATAAATACTCCATTAATAAATAAATAAAAAGAAAAGAAAAGGAAGAATTTTAATCTAATTTCTCAATTTCTTTTAAATTTGTTTATTTATTTAGTTTCAATTTCTTTTCTCTCGAAATTTTATCTGTTCATTTTCGTTTTGTTTCCAACCGAATTAAAAACAAAAGCCTATCTTTACCTTTCTATCGTCGTCTTTATGTTCGGCTTATTTCATTTTTTTTTTTTATATTTTGTTGTTGTTTCAGGTCGAGGAGGGTTGGCATTGGGTGCGAGCCAGTTACACTGTCAAATTCGTTTTTATTATTAGCACTATAATTATGATACGATAGCCAAGAGATCTATCTATCTATCTATCTATCTATCTATCTAAGCAGATATCTATCTATCTATCTCAACAAAGATTCATAGCTATCTCTCTACCTAGATGGATAAATACCTCTCTCTCTCTCTCTGTCTATCTATCTATCTATCTATCTCAATCTCATTTATAATTATGTTATCTATCTATCTATCTAGATATCTATCTATATATCTGAGATTTTCATAAGATTCTTTCCCCCCTCTCTCTCTCTGTCTATCTCAGTCACTTCATAGATATCTAGATGAAACGGAAAATATCTATCTATCTATCTATGAATCTATCTCAGATATCTAGATAGCTATGTCTCTCCATTTCTAAAGATATCTATCTATCTATCTATCTATCTCAGTAAGATAGATATCTAGATCTTTTCTCTCTGAGATAGAAACATATTTATCTCAGTCTCTAGATAGATATGTCTAAGAGATAGAAATATCTATCTATATATCTGATATCCTTTGAAGTCAGTTTTCATAAATATATTTTAAGACAAGGTATATATGTATCTATTCACTTCGATAAATATATATATATATATATCTATCTATTTATATATATATATCTTTCTATCTATCTATCTGTTCTTATATGTCATAGTTAAGAGCTGCGTCTCTGACATTTTTGAAAAATAACCCTGAAAAAGTTACGTCGATACCTGATGTCTGACACGTCGTTGTCGAGTATGACCAGCACCAGACATTATTGGTTGACTTTGTTGGGCTTTAAACGAACGGATCTTTTTTTTTTTAATCGGACAACCTTAAAAAAAATCAAAACAAAAAAAAACTCTGGTACAAGGGTGACGGATATAGCTCACGTACATTTGGCTTGTTTTTTTTATGAATGTTTCAGAAATTTTTTGAAAATATTTACAAGAGACTTACAAAATTAGATAACAAATGTGGCACGGATTCCCAGTGCTTAGTGTCATTCTTTAGTTAATATGATGGCTATGAGTGTAAATCAATTTTCCTGCTTTTTTCAAGTAAAGCCTACCACAGACATCGTAGGTGAGTTCATGCCTGTCACCTAAAGGGTCTGGAATTCCATGTTATGAACATTGCATCTTAAAAAGAATTTTTTTTGGGGAACAAAATTTATCTAGCCTGATGACAGTGATATCATAAACTGTCTTAATTAAAGCCATATATAAAAATACCAACCCCTCTTCTTGGAACAATCAGTCTATCTCATTTAAAGAACTCAGGCAGTCTAGGTGAAAAAAAAAAAGGGAAATGAACATGACCGACAAACGCATGGCCAGTCTAGATATAAAACTCCTCTACACCAACGTCCCAGCAAAATGCCTAAATCTCCTAAAAAGCATCTAACACAATCAAAGATAAAGTTATCTTTACAACAGCTAAAATAATAAAAATCTATTGTCTCATCACCAATCAATTCTACTTCACATTTAATAAAAATTGTTGCTAATAAAAATTTGGACTGCCAATGGGATCACCTCTCAGTGGAATGATGGCATGTATCTTCTTGAAATTTCTCGAAGCCGGCCCTTCCCAAAATATTTTAACCAAACAATGAACATATTCCGTTACATTGATAATGTCCTGCTTACATGTCCTCGTGATTTACCTGACCTAGTAGACCAACAAAACAATGTCGAATATACAATGGAATGTACATACGAAATAGAAGAACACAGTTCCTTGCCCTTCTTAGATATCAAGCTACACCGCGTTAACAAGAGTTTAAAACACGGTGTCCACCGGAAATCAATCAACAAAAACGACCTAATAAATTTCTATTCTCATCATAACAAAATAAAATCCGGCATAATCATCGGATTTTACCTAAGAGCACTAAGAATATGCAGCCCGGATTATTTACACGTAAAGGAGAAATATATATTAAAAACACTTTGAAATCTTCTACAATACCCTAATTATATTATATTCAATGCAAAAAAAAGTTCTATAAAATATTCCAAATCAAAAAACGACCCCTTATGAAAAAAAAAAAAAGAAATAATCAAAAGTGTATATTATCCTATCAACTATCACATCTACAATTGAAAAGAATCTATCTAAACTCAACATAAAATTTGTTACTACTACATCCAAAAGAATAATAAAAGATTTAATCAATAATAACCAAAACAATAAGGAGGAGTTATAATAATAATTGTCACAAAAATACATAGGAGAAACCTCAAGGGATTTAGATTATGAAGACAAAAGGAACATTTTACAAAATAATCCGTCAAATGCGTTGGTCTCCGACCATAACGAGGCTGACCACTTTTTTGACATATAAAATGTTACTCTGATCAATGGAGGAAATAATTCACTACGACGTAGACGTCTAGAGAGTGCCTTTCCTTCCAGTCTGACCATAGATTCTTGATTGGATTTACATCAGGAGTGTTTCCAGGCCAGACTATAGCACTTTGATTTTCTCACTGGTAACGCTTGCCAATGTGTTAAATGATTAATTGAAACAAAATGAATAATTCCGTTATGAAATTTTTTTTTTTTTTATATTTTCCCAATGAAACATGACCCAGTGCACATGTTAGTACTTCGTATGTCCATTCCACGAAGTCGTTCCTTGCAGATTGACCACAGATTCTCGATTGGATTTAAATCAGGAGAGTTTCGAGCCAGTCTATAGTACTTTGATTTGCTCACTGGTAAGGCTTGCCAATGTGTTCGTGCAGGGTCACAATTTTCGTGCGATTCCTTGGTGTAACATCCACCCCAGACAATGGCCGTAGGACAACTAATCGACAGTCGAGACAATAGTGTCTGGGCGTGATAAAAAATCTGACGCAGTCACGGATGACGCAATATTTTCAAGGTCAAATTTCATCATACACCCGAAAATAGATTTATATTACTGCAAACCACTGCAAATGACCTAATCTGAGGAAAAAAAGAGAAATCGATTACACCCTGTCACTCCAGTGGGTCTAAAACTGACCGTATGGTGAAAGAAAGGAAACTAAAGCGGTTGTTTCAATTAATTTGCACATCAAGGTTGTACGCAGACGTCATAACTATGTTATAAGTATTTATATAAAACTTTAATGATTATGTTGCTAAATGTTTTGTTAAAATTTTATAGAAATATTTCTGCTTTCACAATTTTTCCAAAAATTCATTCTTTTATTTTTGGGAAATAATTTTAACAATATTTTTGTTATGATAAATATATTTGAACAATCTAAAGTTGAAATTTTTTTAAAGAAAAATTTCAGGCTATTTTTTCTTTTAAACTGGAACCGACAAGATATTTCACATCTTTCGTCATATTTTAGTAAAAGATTTGAGTTTTTAAATTATAAAAAACGGCCAAATGTTAACATCGAAACATAATTTCATAATTTTCAGGCACGATACGGAATTTAATTAAAAAAAAAAATATAAATGTATTTTATAACAGCAAAAGGCCCAAAAGGTGTAACAACAAAATTACTGAAATCCAAAAAATGAACAGGATAATTGTCCATTGAATAAAATTTTTTAATATGAAAAAAACTAATAGATTAAGTTTTTTTTTTTTTACATTTTAATTTTTTCAGATAAGGTTTTATTTAACCAAATACATCATTTAAAATTGTTTGTTTGAATAATAAAAAAAAAAACCTTCCAGTTATTTAATCTAGAAAGAGAAGGTTTAAATTGTTTTTGAATCAAAACTCTTCTTGTAATAATGAGCGGGATGGTGGGAAATAAAATTCCTGATCGTGGAAAAGAATTGTTTTAATGGTATTAAATTCTTCTTCCATATTTAAATTTTAGCTTTCAAGAAAAATCAAAATTTTAATTTTATTTACACGACAAAAGAGGGAAAAGCGTAAAAGGAATATCGGACAAATGATTGTCAAAGAAAAAAAAAAAGGAACAATTCATTTTTAAAGCTAAAGAGATCAATTTTTGAAAAGATGTAAATTTGTTTTCCAAAACAGACATTTACTTAAACAGATTTTTAAAAATGAAAGTTGAATTTAAAAGTCATAAAAATTTTTATGAAAAGAATATTTTTTTTTTGTTTAAGACATTGTAAGACACCTATTTCCTCCAGAATAGAAATAATTCCAATGAAAAAGATTTATTAGAAGAGAATGTCAATAAAAATGAAAAAATCCTGAATATATATATATATATGAATTTTATTTCAATTGTGTATGAAATTTATATTTTAAAAAGAAAATGATGAACATAAATTTTTTTTTATGATCATGAAGAATAAAAAATTCTTCTGAGAAAAACTTTTTAAATTATACATTCTTGATTTTCAAAACTGTTGAATAGTAATATAAAAAAAAATATAAATTTATTTAAAATTTCTTTTAAATCATTTGTTAAGGTACGAATTGTCGAGAATTAAATCTAACAATTAAACAATTTTTTTTAATTAATATGTTCAAAAATTTATTTTTTTTATAGAATATATATATATATATATATATATATAGATAGATAGATATAATTTTTTCATCATAAAACTTTTGAAAAACCCTCTGTCATTTTTATTAATTTAATCATCACAATTTCTCGAGGGGAAAAAAAAAAAAAAAAAAGAAAATTAAAATTTTGATTTGAATTTGCCGACAAAAAATTCTGTCCAATTAGATTTCAAAATAAAAATATAAAAATTTTCTATACGAGTAATATATAAATATAAATAAAAATTCTGAAACAATTTAATTTTTGTGAACCTAATTTACTTTTGAAATAACAAACCAAACCTAGCAAATTAATCATTTTTATTTAAATTATTGTGTATAAATGAATGTAAAATTTTTCACATTGATTTGTTTATTTAATATATATAATCCTTATATATATAAATATATATATATATATTTATATATATATATATATATATATAAATTTGTTTAAATTTTTTCAATTTCAATTTTTTCAAAAATTCCGAAATTTTTTTTTAAAAAAAGGATATAAAATTTATATTGTTATTTTTTTAAAATATTATATCCTCATAATTCAAGAATTGAAAGAAATTTTTTAAAAAAAAAAAAAAAATCTTTTTATAATAAAACATAGATATATTATTCTGCCATTAATTGAATAACATTATTATTTTTTCCGTTATTTGGACACACAAAACAAACACACACACACAAACGTTACAAAAATTTTGGACAAAAACATTCAACACAACAAAAAACATTCTAATGAAAACCAGATTCAAGGAATTTTAAAAAACTAAATTTATATATATAAAGAATTTTTTTTCAAAATATTTGATTTTTAAATGAATATTTGACAAATTTATAATTGTTATAATAATTGGATATATTTTTAAATTTTTATATACAAAAATTTCATTAACTTATAAAGCCATTTGAAAGGTTAAGGTAATTTTGATCAATAAAAAAAATGATAAATGAAAAGGATAATATATATATTTAATAGAAGAAAATAAAAAAATAACGATAAAAAATTGTTAATTAATTTAAATTAAAAGTTATAACCATCAAAAGAATTTTTTATATTATAAAAATTTATAATCAAATAAAATCTGTTAGAAAAAAGCATGTTTAAATTTAGTGAATGTCAAACAAATTCAAAAAGGATGTCAAAATCGGTCGCAAAAAATAAAGTTTTAAATAAAAGTAAGTAACAAAGAATAATTTAAATTTTGAACTTATTGAAAAAACAATTTATTTATTATGATTTATGTAAAAAAGGCATTTTACTAAAACCGAAAAGAATGGCGGTAAAATTCTAGACCGAAATTCAAAAAAAGATCTGAAAAATGAAACAATATGAAAAATTTGCCGCCACATAAAAACAAGAATTCAAAAACAAATTTGCATAAGCAGAAAAATTTGACAGCGAATTTTTTTTAAGTATAATAAAATGTCAACTTAATTAATGTTCAAATTTAAAAAAAATTTTTTAAATTAATTTTTAATAAAATTAAAATATTAAATGAAAAATAAATAGTTAAATAAATCACTTTAAGACAGATAAAATTATTAATTCTTGCTAGGAATATATAGTTTATTAAAAACTGGGATTAATTAGAATTTATAATGTTTATTTTGAAATTTTATATAAAATTTTTTATTTAAAGCTAAACTTTCTTTTCTTGTTTTTGTTTGATTGATTTATTTTATAGAGGATGTTATAGGATTCAAATAATTTTTTCTTTTACAAAATTAAATATTGATATTTACAGATATAAAATATTCAAAATCTGAATTTTTTTCACATTCTGTTAACTTTTTTTGTTAGGGTGAATTTTTGGTTTAAGCTTACATTTTTTCATATATGTGGTTAATCGCCAATTATCCAAACTAAATTTTTTACTTTATAAATAAATAAAATTATATATATTTTTATATATACAGAAATTGTTTTATATAATTATTTTTACTTTTTTTTTCTTAAAAAAAAAATACAATTCTTTTTTTAAATTATTTTCTTTTTCACTATTTTTCAAAAATTTATTTAATCTATTTTAAAATTTTTATATAATATTTTATATTTATTTTAATTTTTTTTGTTTTTATAATATTTAAATCTTGAAATAAATATATAGTAAAATATTTATTTACTAAAAATAATGATTTTGATTTAGAGAACTGAAAATTTTTACATTTAAAAATATAAATTTTATTGATTTATTATCATCTTAATTTAAAAATGTCATAAATAAAATATTCATCATATCTATTTATATTATTTCTATCTTTTCTGGACCTTTTATTTAATTTTAATAATTAAATATATCTAATATATAATTTATTTATCTTTTAATTAATTTTAAATCTTTTTTATTGAATGTTAATAATTTTTTCATTGTTCTTAAAATCTTTATACATCTTGTTTATTATAAATAATAATATATATATTTTTATGCATATAATAGTTTATTTAAATTATTAATCTAATAAAATCTATCTATCTTTTGAAATAATGTATCAATTTCTTATGTAAACTATATTTAATTGAAAAATAATCCATTATCCATTATTCTTCTAAAATATTATCATTTCCCTTTCTTTTGAATTATTTAAATAGTATTTTATAGATCTATTATCCTCAAAAATATATAAAAAATTAAAATGGATTTCTACTTGCAAAATAATCTATTGAAATATAAAGTTAAATCTAACAAGATAAAAATAATTTTTTCTTAAAATAATCTTTATAAAATTCATTTGATATAAAAACAAATCAATCAAAAAAATTACAGGTATATTTATAAATCACAATTAATTTTTTTTAGATTTCAAATTATTGTACATTTATTACTTTTATTTTTTAAATTAAAAAGATTAAGATAAATTTATTAAACAACAAAATGAAAATATTGAAAAGTTTTATATATTGATTATATATATTTATATTATTCCTTATATATATATTATTCACATATATAATTTATATTTTGTTTATCATATGACTTTTAATTTATAATACTAAAACATTATAAAAATATCACTAAAAAAAAATTAGTTTTAAAAAAAATAACTATATGTGATTTCAGGCATTCTGTAAATCAATTTTTAAATAACTGCAAAATCATTATTTTTTAAAAAAATAAAACATTGGAAATTAAATAAATTATCAATAA
>CAHIKZ030001849.1:352500-355000 GCA_903632075.3 Acanthosepion pharaonis
TATATATACATTGAGGATGAGGTTTAAAATATTTTTAGTAGATAATTAATTCGCTTTTTTTATTGGGGTCAATTGGGATAGTGTATTTCTTTATTTTCTTGTAAAAAAATTCAATAAAACGCTTAATCGTAGTACCTTGTCTGTCGTTTTTAATGAAACATGCATAAATGAAGGATTAGATATCTAAATATACAATTATATATATATATATATATATATATATATATATATATATATATATATTTTGACAGCTAAATTATCAGAGGTGGCGCCTTTTCTATTTTTTTTTAAGAAGTTGGAGTGTTTGAAATTATAACCTCTCTTGTTAAATCAAGAATAAAAAAGGCGAACAATACTTGACTGTTAATTTCCGATTATTCGTATAAATTTATCGAGACAGTAGTATTCACACGTAAAATATGGCGATGAAAAGTTCTCGGCCCGACAAAGAAGGGATGTAAAAAAAAAAAAAATAAAGGAAAGAAAGATAAATAAAATGTTATGTAGTGAGATTTGGGGAAGCTGAGAACTTTTCAGCTTGATTTGATTGTGTTGTGCTTTACGGTTTATCGACCAACACTTTGGAAGTTATTTCAAACCAGAAAATAGACGTAGATTGTAAGAATTTTATGGAGATTATAAGGGCTTTTACTGGTACAAGTAACACTAATTAACCCATAGCTGAAGGGAGATTTGGTTTCATGCCTTTCCTAAGGACGTAAGTGAATATAATGAAACTAACAGGAAATGGAAGTTGTTTCGCCGATTTCCAAATCCGAGGCGTTATCTTTTACACCAGCTGCACACAGAAGCTTAAGACACCAGGTAATCCCAAGCAGTCACCCATCTAGTTACTGACCAGGCTCGACGTTGCTTAACATCCGTGATAATAAGGGAACCGTTGCTTCAACAAGATATGACAGCCTCCATTCTATTATATCTATATATAACTATGTATGTATGCATATACTATATATATATATATATATTATATATGGTGCAAAAATAATGTATTTTTTGACGTTTTGAACGTCAAAAACCATTATTATAAAATGGCGAATATATATATATAAATATATATATATATATATATTAGAGAGATTTGAAGAGACTGCGATAGATATTTCAAGAGATTGTGATAGATAGATAGATATATATTTGAAAATAATGATGATAGATATTGAAAGAGACTGATGATAGATATTTGTGACTGAAAAAGATAGATTGAATATATATATATATATATATATATGTATATATATATATATATATAAAGATAGATAAATAGATAGATAGATAAATATATATATATCTGAGATGAGGTATTATTTAAATATTTAAATTATTCGGACTGTTGCCCTCATCTTTGTCGCCATATTTATTACAACGTTTCGGCTTTTCAGTATCTTTCTATCTTTCTGAGATGTCCATTTCATAAAGTGTAATATATATATATATATATATATAATATGTGTGTGTGTGTGTGTGTGTGTGTGTCTATATTTCTGAGATGAGGTATTATGTGCACTATTTATATTATTCGTACTATTGTTCTCATCTTTTCATAAATATGGCGACAAATATATGACTATAGTCGAATAATTAGAAATATTTATATATATATATATATATATATATATATATATATATAAATATGGCTTTAAGGGATGCTAGTGCTCGATATCAGGGATAGAGCACATGTAAATATAAAAGCCGACGCTCAGGTAACATATGTGTGTGTGTGTGTGTGTGTGTGTGTGTGTGTGAAAATAAGAACAAAAGGAAAACTTTTCTTTCCAACCAACCCATTTCGTCCGCTTATGTTACAATCCAAGTTAAATGTATGGATTTTATTTTGCAAAATGTACTTTTTAAAATCGTTTCACTCGAAGGAAGGCGGGAATGCCACGAGTACGCAGGAGTCTACAGAAAGTGAAAGTGGGAGAAAAGATAGTGTATGGGTGTGGGGAGGGGGTTGGAAATGATAAAAGATGAACGGGATTCAAGAAGATTGTAGATGGTGATTTACGTTGCATTGAAATTTTTTGAAGATCGTAGTTATCAGGGAAGCAAGTAAACGGAAGGGTGTTCCACAAGCGGGAAGTGCGAGAAAAGAAACTGTTCAAGTAGAAGTGGCGGTTGCATTCCACTATTTTAACGGTAAAAGGCTGGGACCTAAGTGCCAATCTAGTAGCACGCTTAAATTCACGTAGTCGGGGCACCAGGAAAAAAACAAAAAAAAAAAAAAAAGACAAAAAAACAAACGAAAACAAAAAAGCTCTTCAAAGCAGTTGCCATGAAAATATTTGTAGAAAAGACAGAGGGAAGCCACGTCCCGTCGGTGAGAAACTGACTGAAGTCGAGATGCCAGGTCAGGATCGATTAAATTGCAGACCCTTCGTTGGATTTTGTCAAGAACCTCGTTTTATAAACAGAAATAAAAATATAATTCCGTTTTCAAAATGTTCAAATTTAATAACGCCCGAAAATTATTCTTAAG
>CAHIKZ030001849.1:360000-417500 GCA_903632075.3 Acanthosepion pharaonis
GATAGATAGATAGATAGATAGATAGATAAGATATAGATATATGGCTGGTAATAAAGTTATTTTCGCTTAATTAAAATAACAATTAAGACAAATCAATTAATCAACAGACCTGAAATTTATTATTAAAATGTTTCTGGTTAATTCTGGTCAATAACAATAAAATTGTATGATAAAACAATAGTAAATTAATTATGATACTTTTCGATTTGCAAGCCACCTGTTTAACAAACTTTACTGTTTTAAAATAAATTTTAACTGTATAGTGAAAAAATTATGACTTTGTATATATATATATATATATATATATATTGTGTGTGTGTGTGTGTGTGTGATGTTAAATTTGTGTGTTAAATGTGTGATGTGTGTGTGTGTTTCATTTTATTAAAATTATTCAAAATTGAGAAAAGCTTTTAGTGTTCACATTTGAAAATTGTTTTTGAAAGTCATTTTGAATTTTTTAAATACAATTTGTCATTAATTTTCCCAAGATTTAGAGAATTCATTAAAAACAAAAGATAAGGTTTTATTCTGATGGACACTGGTAAGGAAAAAATGTGTTTAAACGGGGTTCTAATAAATTGTGTATCAGATATATAGAACGTAAGTCGTCTGGATAGATAAACAAAACTAGACTCCAGCCGAAACATACTAGTAAAAAATACAAACCTCATCCGCATATAAAAAAAAAAATTAAGAATAATGGTTTTTTTAATAATAATAAAAAAAAAAAACAACACTTAATACTATTAACTACGAACATTTCAAAAATATTGCTGAATGTGTTCGGAAAATAAAACAATAATTTATAACATTAAAAACATACACACAACGCAAATCTCAATTAATTTGAAAAATAAGATCATCCTTGATAATGGCTAAAATAGTATAGCTGAAAGCGACCAAGAATTGAAAAAACATTTGGACAGTTTTACACGCCCGTATGGACAAAAAAAAAAAAACTTATTCGGACACAAAAAAAATTAAATAAAAAGTTTAATCGCAGTAATTGATCTGCCGTTTTAATGAAAAATATATATATATATATATATATATATATATATATATATATATATATATATATATATATATATATATATATATAGGAAAATATATATTAAAAATTATAATGTAAATATGTTGTAAAATCAGTGACAAAATGAGCCATTTTGCTTCAACAATTTTGTTTTTGAAGTGATTGGAACAAACAACATATTTATAAGCAATTTTAAATAAATATTTATATTCGCTCTACTCTGTATTGAGCACTCTTTTAAGAATAGTCATTATTGGCCGTCAATTTATTCTTTATCAATTCAAGAAACACTTATATATATATATATATATATATATATATATATATTTATTTTTATGCTAGATGCACTTGTCAGGCATGACGATTGCATCTAGCATGAAACAGACTGTTTTTTCTAAGTGTCTTTCTCTATGTTCACCTTTTATATTTACACAAAAAAAATCTATCTCTGATACTGAGCACTTTTATCCCATAAATATACATCTTAAGACTATTTTCTTCACACACACACACACACACACATATATATATATTTCTTATACAGAACATTGACTGTTAGCGTTAATAAAAAGTAGTTGTTGGAACATTTATAACGAATACAATAAAATTCAATAATAAACTTATATACATATGTTTTTACAGAGTTATGTTATATGATGAGGAAAATGTATACTTATTTTTTAATATATATATATATATATATATATATATATATATATATATAAAATAAAATATAAAATAATATATATATATATATATATATATATAAAATAAAAATGAAAATAATACATTTATATATATATATATATATATATTATTTTTTATAATACATTAGAATAAAAACATTGAAATCGCTACAGAAATGCATTCATGTTTCAATAATTTCATTGTATCGCTGGAAGTAATAGTATTGAAACATGAAAGCTTTTGTGTAGTGATTTCAAAATGTTTTTGTTATAATTTCTTATTGTGTTCGAGCAAGTGCGTTCGTTTTTGAACGCAATGTGTGTAAAAGCTGTCCACATGTTCTATAGTTCCGGCCGCTTTCGGCTATACTTTTAGGATCAACGATGATTTTATTTTATTTTTTTCAATTTGTGGCTTCCATTTTTTGTAATCTTTTCTTTTTTTTACGTGTGGAATATACAATGTATTAACATTAAAAATAATGGACGCCTTAACAATAAAAAAAGAAAAAGCCAACACTTAATACTATTAACTACGAACACGGTCACAATATGCTAACTGTGTTCAGAAAATAAAATATCTCTATAACACTAAAAAGCATACACACATCTTACACACTCAATTAAACTGAAAAAATAAAATCATCCTTGATAATGGCTAAATGTATAGCCGAAAGCGCCCGGAATTATAAAACATTTGGACAGTTTCTACACACTGTTCGAACTCAAGAAAAATTGAATAAAATTTTTAATTATAGTACCTTATTGTCGTTTTTAATGAAACATACATAAATGAAGGATTGCTGCCTAAATATATATATATATATATATATATATATATATATATATATATATATATATATATATAATGAAAAACAGACCACTTTAAGGTACCATTACAATAATTTATTTCACCAAAATCCTTTTTAAAGGACTCCGGATCATCAGGTAACACTTCCAACAACGAAATGAAAGGAAAAATATTAGCTCTGTATTCACATTGAGCTCTCAGGATTTAATCCTCCTTGGAATTACCCATTCGGTTTACCAAGTTCTTCGTAACTTAATTATATATATATATGATCGTATAAAAAAAGTTTAATTTGTCGATTCATCTGTCAGCGCTCTTTCACGTATGGCTCTTGAGGCTTGTAGATCCATATATGAAAATGAAAACCATTCTTTTTAATACGATCTACATTTCTTCTACATGCAAAATCCTTTTTGTGTTTTCTAATTGTTATCTTGTAATATTTTTTTATTATTAAACTTTATGACACATACTCCTCATTTTGCACATACATATATTTCAAATAGATTTGTAAATATTGACATAAATTTTATTCTATTTGAAAGAGAATGAGATAAATATAAGAGAAGAATAGAGAGAGAGAGAGAGAAATAGAAATGGAGAAATAATATATGTTATAAGAAATTTGTTTTACGATTTGGGGTTGTGAGAGTTATTTTTCATCCAGCTATTAAAGATCTCTATCGTTATTTATTTGCTTTTAGACAATGTAACATTTTCTGGGACAATCAATTTTTACATCGAGGGTAAAGTTTACAAACTTTGTTACATATTTTTTTTTCTTCCTTTCTTTCATTTTTTGTTTCTGTCTGTACTGTCTGTCTCTCTTTTTTACAAATATCTATTTTATCTTTATTTTATTTTCATTTCTTAATTATATTGACATTCGAAAAATTTTTTTTTTTCTTTTCTTGCTTCCTTTCAGAAATCTATCTTTACAATGTTTCTTTTTCTTTTCTTTCTTTAAAACAAAATTTTGACTTTCTTTCTTAATTACTCTAGTCTTAGAAAATTTTTCCAAGTTTAGAAAAAATTATGTTTTGCATGTTTTTTATTCATTTATCTATGCCATTGCAATAGAATCAAAAAATGTTTTATTTTATATTTGATACTGCCAACTTTTTGTGAAGTTGATTTTTCTTTGTTTCTGATTTTAACAATTTTCTTCATTTAATTTAAAGTAATTTTCCATATCACTTTTTTTTCTTTATTTTTTTCTTATTAAACACTGGTATTTTTTTTTCTTTCTTTTTTCAAATCATTCAGAATTTTTTTTTTTCTTAATTTTATTTTTCTTTCAAAATTTTTTTTCTGATTTTTTTCTTTCTTTTCTTTCTTTGTTAATTACATAATGCCCTTTATTTTCTTTTCTTTGAGGCAAAAATAAAAATTCTTTTCAAAAATTTTTTCTGTACATTTGGAATTGCTTTTTGAACAAGAAAAGGTGCCAAATTATAATCCAAAACCTTTTTTCATTTTTTATTTCTTTTTTCATTGTTTTTTTTTTTTTTTTTTGTTTTTTTTTAAGCAAAAATGACTTTTTTTTTTTTTTTTTAATTATTTCGCAACTTTTAATTTTTTTTTGTTTCTTTCTTTATTTTGAAAAATTTTTTTTCTTGATTTCTTTTTTTTTAAAATTTCTTTTATAATTATAATTTAATTTTTTCAAAGAAATTTACAGTCCTTGTCTTTTTGTTTTTTTTTCGTTTTTTGTTTGTTTATTTTTTTTTTTGTTTATTTCAATTTTTTTTTGTTTTTTCTATCTTTTTTTTTATTTTATTTCTTTCTATAATTTTTTGGTTTTCTTTTTTCATAATTTCTTAATTAATTAAACTGCCAGCTTTTTTTTTTTTATTCTTTCTTTAATATATTTCTTTTATATTTTTTATTTCAAAGAAATTCTTTCTTATATTTCTTTCTTTCCACGTTATTTTTATGTTTTTTTAATTTTTAAACATTTTTGTTTTCTTTTTACTATTTCAAAAAATGTTTTATTGTTTCTTTTTTCTTTCTTTCTTTATTTTAGTTTTTTTAAAAATTTTTTATTTTTTTTCTTTTCTTTCTTTCTTTCTTTCATTTTTTTTTAAATTTTTCTTATCTAAGAAAACTTTTTCTTTTCTTTTTTCTTTTTTACAATTGGAAAAATTCATTACCCCTTTATTACATACTTTGAAATTTCTTTTTTTACCATCTTTATTTTTAATTATATTATTTTTTTCTCCTTTTTCTTTACAGTTTTTCATTTTATTCACTTAATCTTTCGTGTGCATGTTATTCCCTGTAGCCCAAAAAAATGAAAACTAATGCTTTTCTTTTTTTTTCTTTTCTTGAGGAAAACTAACTCCTAATAAGTATTTTAATTCCATAAATTTGTTATTACAATGTTGTGTATATACATTTTTTTTTATCGCATGTTAAAAAAATAACCATTTTTTGGGAAAAAAAAATATTAATGTTTTTTTTTTTTTTTTTTTTTTTTTTTGTGTTTTTTTTGCTTAAATAAGAACAAAAAAAAATTGAGTGAATATGGGACTGTATTTTACAAATGGTAAATCAAAAAAAAATAAAAAGTTTATATTTATGCTTTTGATTCAGGCTTAATATAACAACATAATAAACATAGAGTGAATGAGTTTACAGTATGTTCTGTATTTCTTCTCATTTTTTCTTGTGGGTTCGACCGACTTTTTTTCAAAATAAGGATCGTCCGTCTTATTCACACCTCCCAAACGTATTTTTTCGTTAAATATCGAGTTTTTTTTAATTTTTTTTCTCCGTCACACCAACCATTTTTTTTGACCAGGACTGCGAGATAAAGCGTCTTTAACCTTTTTCACTGTTTAGTTAGATTAATCATTTCCTAATATCCATATTCTATTTCCTTATATTGCATCTTCATTCTTTTTCTATGAAATTTTTTCATTCTTTTTTTTGTCTTTCTTTTTTGCCAATTCAAGGCTATAAAATTGTCTTTCTTTCTATTTCATTTCTTCTTTTCTTTAAATTCTTTCAAAATAAAATATTAATTTTTTTAGGTTTTTTTTTATGCATCATTCTATTTTTTTCTTTCTTCGTTCCAGCTATGCTTTCTGATTTCTTGAAAATTAATCTTTTCATAGGTTTAATTTTTCTTATTTATTCTTTTTATTTTTTATCTTTCTTTCAATAAAATTTTCTTTGCTAATATTGCTTTATTTTCTTTTTTTAAATTTTTCATATACTATGCATTCTTTATTTGGTTCTTATTCTTTCTTTGTAAAATTTCTTTTTTGCTTATGCATTACTAAATTTCCATTTTGTTCCTTTTTCTTTTCTTTTTTTTTTTTTTCTTTGATTACTGTCCATCTTCATAAATATTCAACTTTATTCTGCATTTCTATTAATTTTCTTTCATTAAATGCTTTTTTCATTTCTTTCTTTCTTTTCTTTCCATGCCTTATCTTTCTTTATTTGATAATTTTTGTTCTTTTTTTTTTTTTTTCCGGTTTCGTCTTTCATTTTTGAAATGCATTCTTTATTTCTTTTTTTTTTGGACGAACAGTAACGTTTTCTTTCTTTCTTTTTTCTTTCTTTCTTTCATTTTTTTTCTTTTCTTTTCTTTTCTTTTAACAATTTTCTTTTTTTTTAATACTGTTATAAAAACAAAAAAACGTTTTTACCATCTTTAAGATTTATTTATTTATTTATTTTTTTCTTCTTTTTTCGCTATAATTCTCCATTATTTCCCATTATTTTTCATTCTAATATTTTATTCTTTATCAGATATATTTTTTTTTTCGGGGAGGTGGAAAGGTAGAAAATAAGATTTATAATATTATATATATAAAAAATTTCGTCTTGGTTTTTTCTGCTGTCATCCGCCTGTTCATTTCTTTAGTTCTTTTCTTTTTTGAAAAGAAAAAAAAAATTTAAACAGAAAAAAAAAAAAAAAAAAAAAATTCTCTCAAACAAACAAACAAACAAACAAAAAAAATTCAGATAGATATCTTTTTTTTGAAATGCTCTGTTTTTAAGACCGTGTTATTTGGTCCTAGGAGCTGGCTTACATCGATGAGATTGTCGTTTCATATCTCCTGTCCTCCAACCATCTAGCAAGCCGAAAATATTTATAATATATTCCATAATGACCACGAATTTAACAGTTTTTTGCTAGACTATGACCCAACGAACCTGAAAATTTAAAAAAAAAAAGTTTATTGAAAAAATTTTTTAGAAAAAAAAGAAACGAAAATAATGTCATTATATAAAATTATTAAATTTCAATTTTACCTTTTTCAAATTGATTTGGATATTTTTTAATATCTATAAATATATTCAACACTATTTTTTGGGAACTGCACTTGTTATGGAATCACAATCGCTCTAATATATATAAATATATATATATATAACTATATCATGAAATTATATATATATAATATATATATTATATATATATATAATATGTAATCATCAGGACATTTAATATCAATTTTTATTTTTTCAAGTAACCATTTCATAGACATTTTTTCATAAAACTGATGAGAACCATATTCTCAAGGAAAGTCCAAACTAATCAAAATTCTACAAAGCAGTATATTTGTTTTAAATTTTTAATTTCAATTGATTTATTTATTGATTTTTTTATTGCAAAAATATCGACGATTATTATCATGTAGGGTTTTTTATTAAAATTTTTTTGTTTAATTTAATTACATTTTATCTTTTAAATTGAATTATTTTCTGTTTTTAGTTTCCCCAAAATAATCTTTATAAATATATATATATATATATATATCCATATATATATATATTAGATATATATATATATATATATATTTACAACTCAAGGCCGTCGGTCAATTTGTAGGTAAATTCCTTTCTCCACACACACACACACACACACACACACACACACACACACACACACACACAAAAACACACACGATATTTTTTGTTTCCTATTTACCCACACAGTTTGATCCTGATTTGATGAATTTAAATTCATTAATAAACCTATATCTTTGGTCATCCTATATCACGTGTTTATCTATTTTCATTATCCCATATATATATTTTCTATATCAAACGTTTTTGGAGTAACGTACCCTTTTTTTTTTATTAGAACGGAAAAGCACATAGATTAAACTACATACATATACACTCACACACAAACACTTTGTTTTCTTATAGAATAATTCCATTAACATTCCGTTATCTATATTTTTAAATCCTTTTATATCTCACAATTCATTTATTCTGTTTAAATTTGCTCATACACATATATATATATATATATATATATATATATATATATATATATATATATATACTGCAGTTCAAAAAGTTTGAGGCAAGACACTGGTCATTTTTTAAATTGTCCCAAAATGAGTTGTTTTGTACTTTAAATAAGAGAAAATTATTGCAAATGGTTACAAAAAAAGTGAGACATGATTTTTTATTAGAAATTTTATCATAACAAAAAGAAAAAAAAACATTTTATGATTAAATTTTGCTCTCGTCAAAATAACCTCCTTGATTACTGCAGCAAAAACTTTTGGCATTCGCTGCAAAAGCTTCTCAAAGTATAAGTTTGATAATTGATTCCATTATTTTTTTCAATGACTATCTATTTCTCTTTTTTATTTTTTTTTTATTATGTTTTTATTTCGTTTCAAGTTCATCCAGTGCTTATTCTTGAAGTTAACATAAACATTTAAACTGTAGAGCTATGTGTGTTTTAAAGACAAAATCAAAACTGTTTATATTATCGATCTATGCCATCTTTTCTGTTTGTTTTCATTCAAATAAATTTTCATTATCTATATATATCTGTATATACTTTTATCTATATATATATATATATATATATATATATATATATGTTTTTTCATTATCTATTTAATCATACTATTTATATTTATATGTATATGCAAATCTATATTCATGTTATTATTCTGTTTCTTTAAGGAAATTGGTTTCAAATTTTTCATTATCTATGATGAAATTTTATGGATATATATTGTTTCCAAAATATTTATATATGTAAACGCAAATTGTTCAAATTTTCTAAGAAATTGGGTCGTATCTATAAATCGGAAATCGAAATGTTTTATCTCATGTATCTCTCTAATTTCGAAATAATATATATATATATTTATATAGATATCTATATATAGTTTAAATATCGCCTATCCGCGTCTGGTTATCTTTAAACTATAAATATATATATATATATATATAAATGAAATCGGTTATATAGTATCTGTACAAATTATATCTGAAAAATGTATATATATCTATTATCGTTAAATATATTTATTATATATATTTATATATCGCCCATATCGTTCAAATTTTTCATTATATATATCTATAGATAGAAAATTTACATTGATGATATATAGAATCGGTAAAAATGAATATAATATCGGAATTGTGTATATATCTATGGACCTCGGAATAGGTTCCATATATATATATATATATATTATATATCTATAAATCGGTCAATATATATAATCTATCTATCTATCGCTCGGAATCTATCATACTGAAAAAAAATTATCGCGTGAAATCGTTTATATCTATGACTATATAATATGGTTACATATCATATTTACATTCTGTCATTCGAAATCGGTTTTGCAATCTACATATATATATATATATATATATATATATATATATATAAATCATTCATCCAGGGGCCATTCATTCTGTCTAATTATCGGTCGGAAATTTTCATGTCTATCAAAATCATTACATTCTTTGTTCTATGGACCCTGAAAATCGGTTTATATCATCAATTATCGGATCTATTTATCATTAGCTGTGAACTCTATTTCTTGATAATCAAAAATTAATTTTTTTTATTATTATCCATCTAATAGTCTATCTTTTGAGTCTGTTAATGCTTGGCGGTGAAGATAGTTGCATCTTGGAATCTTGTTCCTTTTCATGTGGTCTTTCGCTTTATTCGGGCGCAGGTGACTATTAACATTTTGCCGAAGCGTGGCTTTAATACAGCTCCTAGTGCAATAAGTATTATTGGGAACTTGTAAAATCTATACTGCAAAACTTACTTTCTCGCAACAGAAGGGAATCATTTTGTATATTTTAATAATCGAATAATCTGTTGTCTCAAAACATCATCTATCTATCTATTTATGAAAAAAAAATATGTTTATATCTATGTATGTAAATATGTATCGTAATTTGGTTGTATATCTATCTATCTATCTATCTATCTATTATCTATCTATCTATCTATCTATCTATCTATCTATCTCAGTATGTGCTTGTCTATTTATCTTTGTTCATATCTATCTATCTATCTATCTATCTATCTATCTATCTATCTATCTATCTATCTATCTATCTATGTCTGTCTGTCAGTATGTGTCTGTCTATTTATCTTTGTTCATATCTATCTATCTATCTATCTATCTATCTATCTATCTATCTATCTATCTATCTATCAGTATGTGTCTGTCTATTTATCTTTGTTCATATCTATCTATCTATCTATCTATCTATCTATTATCTATCTATCTATCTATCTATCTATCTATATGTGTCCGTCTATTTATCTTTGTTCATATTCATCTAACATCTATCTATCTATCTATCTATCTATCTATCTATCTATCTATCTATGTCTGTATGTCAGTATATTATCTATCTATTTATCTTGTTCATATCTATCTATCTATCTATCTATCTATCTATCTATCTATCTATCTATCTATCTATCTATCTATCTATCTATCTCAGTATGTGTCTGTCTATTTATCTTTGTTCATATCTATCTATCTATCTATCTATCTATCTATCTATCTATCTATCTATCTATCTATCTATGTCTGTCTGTCAGTATGTGTTGTCTATTTATCTTTGTTTTATCTATATCATCTATCTATTATCTGCAAATCTATCTATATATCTATCTATCTATCTATCTATCTATGTCTGTCTGTCAGTATGTGTGTCTGTCTATTTATCTTTGTTCCATTCATCTATCTATCTATCTATCTATCTATCTATCTATCTATCTATTCATCTATCTCAGTATGTGTCTGTCTACATTTATCTTTGTTCATATATCTATCTATCTATCTATCTATCTATCTATCTATCTATCTATCTATCTATCTATCTATCTATCTATGTCTATCTGTCTTCATGTGTCTGTCTATTTATCTTTGTATCTATCTATCTTTCTTCTATCTATCTATCATATCTATCTATCTATCTATCTATCTATCTATCTATCTATCTATGTCTGTCCTATTTAATCTGTCTATTTATCTTTGTTCATATCTATACATCTAATTATCTATCTATCTATGATTATCTATGTCTGTCTGTCAGTATGTGTCTGTCTATTTATCTTTGTTATTTTATCTATACATCTATCTATCTATCTATCTATCTATCTATCTATCTATCATGTTTGTCTGTCAGTATTCAACTGTTATTTATCTTTGTTTATATCTATTTATCTATTTTCTATCTACATATTATCTATTATCTCATCTATTTGTATTTTTCGTTATTATTCAGTTTTATATTTCTTTTTTTCATTCATTCTGCTTTTGTGTGCGGAGTTGTCATATTTATTTGCAAAGCCTGTCGTCACATTTAAGCCAAAACACTTTTCATATTTTGGATGATAACGGTTTTGACACTTTCGCATTCAGTTCTGTTTCCCCCAACCCCCCACTAATCTTGGACCCCTCTTTCTTTTCCTTGCGATTTCTTCCATTAATTCTGCCCTCCCTCCCCATCCCAAATACAATCACTTCACATTTTCTTTCTCTTCTTATGAAGCTAACTTTCACATCAACCTTCTTTTTTTTTTTTTTTTTTTTTTCCGGATCGTCCGTCATTTTTAATGGTTTCTCTTCGCCTGATTTTTCTTACTCTCGAAAACGCCCCCAAGCTTTCAAAATTTAACTTTTTTCTTTACCAACACAACACATCTCTTTCTTTTTCTCTCTTTTTCTTCTTTCTTTTTTTTCTTCTTTCTTTCCGATTCTCATATTTCTGTCTGTCTATTTTTGTTTCTTTTTTTTTTTGCTGTTTTTCTTCTTTTTTTTTTTTATAAAAAAAATACTTGCTTTTTTCTGTTAAAATGGAACTGTACCACCCTGATGTCGGTAGACTCAAATCGTAACAAGGTATTTTTTCTACGAACATTCGAATAACAGTAACTAAAACACTAATTAATTACATTCATTAACCATCAATATATATATATATATGTGTGTGTGTGTGTGTGTGTGTGTGTGTGTGTATGTTGCTTATTTAGGATGGTGCCATTTAAGTAGGAAAAAAGGAAATATGAAACATTACTTATCGTTCCAATTACAAGGACGACTTTTTTTTGTACTTTAAAAAGGATACTGTCTAAATGTGATATTGTCGGATATAATCTGAAACAATTCTCTTTATCCTCTGGGTCACACACACACGCACGCACACACACATGTCCAGACAACACACACACACACACACACAAACGCCCAGTGCTTGTTTTTAAACAACGGAAGATATGTTTATTTAGCTTTATGCCATGTTGTTAAAGTCACTGGAGGTAAAATTTCGTTTGCTAATTAATTAAAATGAAATAGTTCTATTCTTTTTTTTCTTTTTTTTTAAAAAAAAAAATCAAAAAAATGATCGTTCTTGTTCTTCAAAACGATGATTTTCATATGATAAAATAATGTTATTTTCATTTTCATCTTTAAAACAAAAAAAGACAAAAAGAAAAAGAAGAAAGAAACAAAAACAAACAAACAAACAAAAAAGAAAACAAGAAGGTGATTTCGGTAAAAAGGTGCCTGTTAAAAAAAAAAAAAAATGTCATCATATGACGATTCTTAATTAAGATCAAAAACATGGATGAAAATGGAGTAACGACTGAGAGAAAGACGTCAGGAAAGAATCAAGAAGAAAGAGAGAGAGTCATTATAAAGATAGATACACTGATACATAGAGAGAAAGAAATGGGAGAAAAGAGAAAGAGATTACACATGATAATGAAACATGATTAAAAAAGAAAATTAATTTCTAAAGAAAGAAAGAATGCCAAAGAAAGAAAGAAAAAACCTTAAAAAATAAAAAGAATATATAAAAGAAAAAATGGAGACAAACAACGTAATATCAACAACACCACCACAAAAAAAGAAAATAAAACTCAAATACATAAAAAAAGAAAGAAAATAAAATTTGATTCTACAAAAATTTGTATTTATTCAGTTGTTTTTTAAAATTATTGTTTATGTATCCCAAAAAAAATAAAAAGAAAAAAAAATTAAAATTACTGTTTTAAAATGAAATTGATTTAAAAAATTTTTAAAAATTTTAAACAGATTTTCAAAGCAAACTTTAGGAAAGACAATGTTAGGTATCCTTTGGAGCCTATCTATAAAAGGATTTGTTATAAAATTTCAGTATTTTAATATATCTTAAATATATATTAAATAAATATATAAATATAATATATATATATATGAATATATATATATACTTTATATAATTTTTCTTGAGACCATATATATTTTGACAACAGCTCCCCCTCTGTAAGCTGAATGAATGGCTTCTCTCCTAACGTTTATTCATCTATTTGTTTTCATCTGATTATCTATCTATTTTCTTATCCCTTTTTTAGTCTGTCTATCTAGTATTTATTTATATCTATCTATATAAATTTTCAATAGTCAGTTATACATTTTTTCATCTATTTATTTCTTTATTATATATTTTGAAAAAACCATTTTAAAAATATGTAATATATTTTCTTATCAATCTATCTATCCACTTTTTTTATTTATGTTTTCATGTATTATACCTTTTTAGAATATGTGTTTTTTTAAAGCCATAATGTATTATCTATCTTTGTTAATCTCAGATTATTTATAAAACGCCCCAAGATGAAAGTAATTAATAAAAAAAGGCTGAATATTCTTTCAAGTCTTGGGTCATAATACAATTCTAATTATCCAAATAATGCAAAAACTTTGATTTTTTTTTTTTTTTTTTTTTTTTTGATTTTTTTTTTTATTTTTTTTTTTTTAAATCAGCTTTTAGCATCAGGTTTTGAAAATTCTGTTATTTATCTATCTAGATCAAACATAATTTGATTACCATCTCGATGAAGAATTTAAAAAAATAATTATACATAATTTACAAAACATTAATATTAACATTTTGATACAATTTATATATATATATTTTAATTTGTGTTCTGGATATATTTAAATATGTATGTTTTTGTCTTTTATTTTTGTGGGTTTTATGGTTGTATAAGCTTAAAACTTTCATTTTAATTTAATCTTTTCTTCAAAACTATTTTTAAATAAAGGTAAAAACTGCAATTATCTGTTTGTGAGATAATGTTCTCTCTACTAAAACTTTTATTTTTTTTTTTTTTTTCTTTTTCAAATATATCTATATATCTTGGATATTTAATAGCAAATGTGAATTCCAGATTCTATTTTAACTTTTTCAAAAGTTGGGTTAATTAAAATTTATTTGATAAAGTTGAGATTATTTCAGTGAAACAAACTTTATTTGTCACAAAATCCTTTTGCTGAAATTGATTTTTAGAAATCAGTTAAAAAAAAAAAAAAATTGGAACGAAAAATTTTCTTAATAATCACATATAAAAAAAAAAAATATTTATATATATATATTCCATTTCGGATATCATCCATTTAATGATTCTAAAGTTTATTTTCAACCAGGAGATCTTCTATCTACTTACATATCTGACAATCTATCTATCATATCTATCATCTATATGTATTTACAATAACAAATTTTTTTTGACAAAATCTTTGATATGCTAATAATATAAGTTTCTATTTTCCTGAATTTTGTTATTCTAGTTGAGAATTTTTCACGACGTTGCTGGAGTTATAAACAGCATAATGTTCAGGAGATTGACGAACTGAACAATTTTACTCAAGTTACCAATCCATTTAAGCTGTAAATTTATAAAGCTTTTGATCAAACATTTCAAACTGAAATGCCATTGGTTTTAAATATTTAAAATTTACATAGCTATATATATAAAATATTTACTAAAACATAAAAACAACAGGCATCACTTATAAAGGACTTTATATATAGGTGACCTATAATTCTATAGCCAATCTTGACTTTAAAATCAATTTAGCCCACAATGATAAACTTTTATTTTATATATCTTTCAATTACTATTTTGCAAACAAACAAACTCTCTCCTTTAGTTTGATTCCATTTTTTAAACTTATTTATCACTTTATAAGTTTTTAATCGGAATATGTTTATTCAAATAACCAGAAATAAAAATAGACACAAAACATTTTCATATCTTATTTATATATATATATATATATATATATATATATATATATATATCTGGATGTATGATTTTACATCCAAGATAAACATTGGGATTATTACTAAACAAAAGGACAATTTAAACATAAAAAATTATAGGAAATTTCTTTTTTCATTGGAATATATGGAAATATCTATCTTTTTCCCTGAAGAATATCGGGGAGATTAAATAGTAGAGCAAAAAATATGCTTTTCTAAATATGGTTAATAACCATTTTTAAAAATCCATGTTATAATTCAAAATCATATTTAGCCCCATATAATTTAAAATATGCACTATTATAAACAAGTTGGAACAAATATACAATGGTTCTATAATCTATATATATATATATAAATATATCAATTTATTATTATATATATATATGAAAACAGGTCAATCGATTGCAGTCAGTCTGTTAATGCTTATTTTTTTTTTTTTTTTTTTTTTATTTTAATATCTAAAAAAACATTATCGTTTAACGAATAACAAACCAAATTACCATACATCACAATATTTTTCATCTATCAATCTATAGATGCATCTATGGTGTGAATAAATCTTCAGAACAAATCTTATATTATATGAATATTTATATATATATATATATATATATATATATATGTAAGCAAATATATATATAGATGAAAACATTTATGAAGAAAAATATATTCGGAAAAAAAACAAACAAATTATATCACGGAAAACAAAACAAACAAAAACATTTATATTCAATTATGTTGTTTTACTGTTATATATAGTGTTTGATGTAAGGTTTTCTCCCTTGGATGTAAAAAATGTTTTTGGGAAGTAGGAGAAATTAATAATCAAAAAAGAAAAAAATATAAATGGGTTGTCACAAGTATGAAAACAGCCAACAAGTTTGTGATGGTGTTTGAAGAACCGGTGGAGAGAAAAAAAAAAAATAATTTTTACACACATATTATGTCATACTAGAGGTTAGTTAAAAACAAAACTAGTAAACATCCTTGAATAACTCAATGGAGACGAAATCACTCGGACTTTAAATTCTTTATTTTTTTACACACCTAATTCATCGGAGTAAATTGAGGTTGTCTTATTTTGCCCGTATATTTAAAAGAAGTTGGCTACAGTTTTAAACTTTAAGAAACATTAATAAATATTATATATATTTATATTTATATATATTTATATATACAATGGGTTAAGCAGAATTTGTGATGTGTGTGTATGTGAATAGCAGCCATAAAATGGTGACCTATATCAAGACCAGTATTTGTTATCCTCATTGATAAATGTTGTTTGGTTTGCACAACCATTTAACAAACATGAGACAAACGGAAATCTAGTGATAAATTCCTAGTGATCTGCCTCTTGTTTCTAAAATAGATATTATATTCTCTCATAATAAAGTGAGACAAAATTTATTTGACCGTTTATGATATGGTGTTGATATCTGAAGAACTGAAGCCAGGGGACAACATGAAACAAAACAGTTCAATTAATTCATATGTTGATAATATAAAAATTTTTTTGGTCCCCTCCCAATGTCATAATGAAATGCTCTTTACAAAAACATAATATGGACAGAAACACAATTTTTATAGAAAAATTTAACTTGTTTTTATAAAAATTTATTTTAAAATAGATGTTTGTAAAAAAAAAAATTTATATATATAGTAAGAACTTGGTAATCCGTATGGGTAATCCCAAGAAGGATGAAATCCTGAGAGCTCAATGTAAATCCAGAGCTAATATTAAAAGAAAAACAAACCACTTTAAGGTACCATTATTAAAGTGGTCTGTTTTTCTACAAGCATTCATATACATACATATATATATATATATATATATATATATATATATATATATGTGTGTTTATGTGTGTGTGTGTTTGTATGTGTGTGTGTATATATATATATATATATATATATATATATATATAGGTGATAA
The DNA here is from genome assembly GCA_903632075.3 of Acanthosepion pharaonis. NCBI lineage: Eukaryota > Metazoa > Mollusca > Cephalopoda > Sepiida > Sepiidae > Acanthosepion > Acanthosepion pharaonis. The sequence goes on from CAHIKZ030001849.1 coordinate 376,815, forward strand.
TGAAACAGTTAAAGGTGTCACAATTGAATGTGGCCGTATTTCTAGTGACTTTAAGGTCCGACGTCACTAGAAATACCGATTGTTGTTCTGTATAAATATATATATATATATATATATATATATATATATATATATATATATATATATATATATATAATGTGTGTATGTGTGTGTATGTATATATATGTATGAATGTATATATATATATATAAAATGCAATAAGAACGAATCTCAAATATGAATTCAAACGTTCAAATAACACTAATTTAAAAAAATCACTCAATACAAAAGTAGAGCAATAATTCTTTATTACAGTTTATTTATATTCGAACAACCTATAATAAAAGGTATATCCTATCTATCTATCTATCTATCTATTCATTCATCTATATATATATATATATGGATATATATATGCGATATACTACATATATACAATAAAATTAAATGTATATATAAATGTATATATATAATATATTTAAATATATAAATATATCTATCTATCTGTATATATATATATATATATAAATATATATTTTGAATTGTAGCATGAAATCAAAACATTTGGAAAATCAGGTTCACTTTGCGTTCCACTTATACATACGGGTATATCCTGATATAATTTTTCGCGATAAATTTAGCATAACATAACTATAATTTCTATAGCATATATCGGTATATACATACCTATACGCAAATACATTTAGGAACTATTTATGAATATTATTCATATATATATATATATATATATATATATATATATATATATATATATATTATCACTATTCAAATAAAAATGAACGTTATACACATATATACGTTTAACGAATCGCAACAGCTATTTCCTGTTTGATATACTATTTTCCGGTCCATTCTAAAGTGTTTTTAAGTAATAGCAGTCCTAACTTAGTGGTAATATAAGCCTTTTTTACCATTTATTTATTTTTAATTTTTATATGTGTTTGTCCCACGGAAAAATATATATATATATATAGAGAAGAGACAGATGATAGCAATATAGATAGTAAAATGATAGATAGATAGAAAAATTAAAAAAAAATTCTGTTTCATGAAGGAGAGACGTTTTCTGTTTCTCAAGTCATGGAAATTTTAATTTTGATGAAATCTTTCAGGAACATTCATAAAGAGAATGTTACGAACTACACAGCTTTCTTAGGAAATTTCGATAAGCCGATTCTTATTCTTCTGATTTTTATTTTAAACAACATACATATCTATATAAAAATTTGGAATTTTAACTATTTGTGCTCATATTGTATTCTACATCGCTGATTGTTAAATTTACATATAATATATAATAATGCATTTAAAATTATTCTCTCTGATGTAGACATCGCGATCTGTATATATGCAAACACAAACACACACAGATTTATTTATATATATATATATATTTAAATATATATTCATGACTATGAAAATATGGACTTTAATGTTCAGGTGAAATAAAAGAGGAAAAAGGCTTTCCATTCTCTTAATTTAAGCGATATACACTTGAAAGAAGTTAAAGATACAAAATAAACTTGAATGAAATTGCTGAAAACTTAAAAGCATGGGGTAGCTGTCACTAGTGTTTCTCAACCATATACGACGTATAGTATAAGCTATTTTATGATTCTTTTTTTTATTTTATTTTATTTTAAAAAACACCTTTATTTTTACAAAGCTAGAGACGTCAAGCGCATGGCTTCCACGTCTAAGTCATGTCTCTGTCATTTGAAATTTTCAACTGAATGCTAAATTCTTTTAATCTTTAAGGAGTGGGTAATCCTTTAACTTTTACCTCCTCCCTCAAGTGATTTAAATCAGTCATTATCGTTCAATCTCTCTCTCTCTCTCTCTCTCTCTCTCTCTCTCTCTCTCTCTCTCTCTCTCTCTTTATTATTATACATAAATCCTTGTAAATGAAAACTATACCGCTGATCTTTTTGGGGAACGCTAAAACAAAATGTTATATTTTCAAATTTCTTATCTGCTTTTCCTTATTGAATTGTAAAATTCGCCTCAAACTTTTAGTTATTTTGCCCAGAGTTAAATAAAAAAAAAAAAAAAAAAAGGTTGAGAAACACTGTTCTAGTTAGTTAACAACTTACATCAAAGACATGAATTAAGCTCTCACATGTCTCTCAAGGTTTAGCTAAAGGCGATAAATATTTCAACAATATAATTTGGTCAAATAAGACATACCTCCATTAATTTGGTCTCAATTCAATTTTAAATGCTTAGAGGAAGCCAAACGAAACCTTCAAGTCGAAGACAGTTAAATACGACGGGAACAATATCATGATATGGACTCACATTACATCTAAGGCTTACAGACAGACTTCGTATTCACATGGAAGATGAACGATGCTAAATACCGCAAAGATTGTGGAAGAACATCAAGAAAGAAAAATAGGAAATTAAACATGGTTGAATTTTCCAACATTTTAAAGACGTCGAGAACACGGTACAGAAGAGTAAAATTGGCTAAAGAGGAAACATATTTATGCTCTTAAGTAGAACCATTCAATTTCCTGATCTGAATCGCATGGGAAATTTGTGACATGAATTAAAGATTCGAATCGGGAAACGACAGTTCTCCAATCTTAGAAAACTGAAGAAATTATATGAAAAACAGTGTTTATCTTTCTTCTGACGTCAGCGCAAATCTAGTCTACAAAAAATGTTTTAGAGCCTGTCATTGGAAATAAATAACATGCGACAAATATACTTGCTGATAGAAGTCGAATAGTTGAAAGTTGATAATTTTGAATATACATACTGATTTGCTGAAATCGATTCAACTATTTTAAAATTAAATTTGTTGTAAACTTGTACAACAAAAAGTATATCTGAGAATAAGAAATATAAAATAAATTTAATTTCTATATAAACTGCATTTATGAAGCGGACTGATACTTGGCTTACTATATATATATATATATATATATATATAGATTATGACATTGTTTATATTTATACGTTCTTTTATAGATACAAATATTTAAGAAAATGCTCTGTTTATAATAAAGAGCATTAACGATATTTACCGGCCTGAATGTCGAGATATTTTCATAGACAATATTAAAACGTTCTCCGACGGGAATCGAACCTGTGTCTTATACGTTTTTAGTCATATAGCCTTTCGTACACATTTTTACCGATTTAGCCACAGAGCAGTTTTTTTCGCCTAGCAAGGTGGATTTTACTGTTTTTTAAACTACAATTCTCCATGATTTTCTCTCGCACATTCATATCTGCTTGATGCGTATCCAAATGTAAACCAATGACGTCACACATTATGAAATGAACAAAGTCTGACTATTATTTTAAAACATTTTTATGTTGATACGTTCTTTTTTATAGATTTTATAGATTATAGATTAATGTTTACGTTGGTCTTTTCATGTTTTCTTCTTCTGCAGGCTTGCTGGTAGGGTCTTTCGTTTAGGTTTTACCAAAACTTAGATCATATTCATATAATATATATATATATATATATATATATATATAAATCTTAAAGAGCCTTTTCTTTTTTCCTCGGATACCAGTTTGTTTTGATATACTTGCAAGTTGTGCTATCCGAGGTTTCTTACTAACCGAGTATCATATATATATATATATATATATATATATATATATATATATATATATATATATATATATGCGTGTGTCTGTGTGTTTGTGTCATCCACAGACGGTTTCTCTGTATCACAGGTCATCAGTTAAATAGACATCCAATTGCCTCAAGTTAGGATCAAAACCCAACCGATTTGGCATCAGATAATTGATTTTTTCCCCAGAGCTATCAGCTCCCGGCAGAGAGGGAGGTGAATTTTACGTATTTTAGAATAAACCGAAAGTGACCTAAACCACAGTTGCTTTTTTAGAAGCAGAATATTATATATATATATATATATATATATAAATATGTGTGTGTGTGTGTGTGTGTTGTGTGTGTGTGTAGGCGTGTGTGTACCGTGTGTTTGGTAGTATGATTTCAAGCACTTTAAAAGATTAATAGTAAGGACAACTTTAAAAATCGAAAAAGCCAACATGAATCAGGAGTAGAATAAAATCAGGAATCTAAAAGTGTTTGAACGGAAAAAATAAAGATGGCCGACACATAGCAAGAAGAAAAGATAACAGATTAAAGAAAAATTTAAATAATGAAAAGTAGATAGAAAATGGAGACATGTGCTCCAGCGCTGTGCAGGGATTTGGGAAAACCCTAGATCCAAGTAATTTGCTTGCTTAATCTTATTACCTCAAGCTTTGCACAAAAAGGATATTTTAAAGCTAAAATACGCTTCTGAATACAGAGAAATGTTAACTATACATTAGAGTGTTTACTGAAGGAAGTTGTTATGAACGTAAGAGGAGGAGGTAAGAAGTGCATATGTAGGATAGATGGACTCTGACCTCCACAGACTTAAAGGGGTTAATATTATAATGATTGGGAAGCATCTCTTCGGGAGTCAGTTCCATGAAAGCAGCGGCTCTTGGAAAGTAAACAAAGAATGGAACTATCTTTTTACCAATGTAATTTAAAAAATCAAAAACCCCATAGCAAATGCCGGGAATGCCACTTTTACGCATACAGAGGGAAAGACAGGTTATGGCAGGATTGAGAAAAGTATACGGGCTTCAAGACTCACAGAATAGAATTATTTGACGTGGCATTTTAATTTTTGATGGTTGTAGTTTTCAAGGAAGCAAGTAAACGGAAGGAGTTGCATTTGTCGGGAAGTGGGTGTAAATAAATGTTTAGATTAGAAGTGATGGTTTAACTATTTCAACATTCAAAAAGGTTGACCTAGATGGACCTTAAATTCATGTAAGTTTAGGCATCGGGGTAAAAAATAAAATCGTCAACCAGTTTCCATGAAAATATTCGTACAAAAAAGACAGAGGGAAACCATGTCACGTCTGTGAGAAAGTAACTGAAGTCGAGATGACAATTTATTATCGATTGAACTGTAGATCCTTCTTTGGATTTTGTCAGAATCTCGAGATGAATAACAGGAGCACAAGACCAGGTATGGGAACACTATTCAATGCACGGCCGAAAGGTAGATATTTAAATGTACATGATGGAATCCGACAGAAAAAAAAAAATTATGTCACGACACAATGAGCCAAGTTTCCTTGCAGTAGATGTTAGCTATTGATTCATGTAGTCTTTCCACTTCAAGTCAAGGTTAAGAAGGTTTGTGAAGCTCTTCGGGAATCGAGCATCAGCTATACTGATGGCGGACAGGGATCTGTAGGAACCAGGATATTTAAAAGGGGACATCTGCGTTCGTGTGAAAAGGATCTGAAGCGTGCCCGTTCAGAACGACCTTCATTTTACGATTTTGATAGGAATGATTGGATTAAATCAAACAATCGTTCTGTAATTTAGCCCTGAAGTTTACGTGAAGACCAGCATGCCAAACCCTGTCAAACGCCTTGAAGATATCTAGAGCCACAGTTTGAGCTTCACCGTTATTATCAAGAGCATTATATATATAGTCAGTGAATAGGTAAGCGGTAGATCTGGCAAAACGGAAGCCATATTGTCTGTCAGAAAGTAAGTCATGAGAGGTAAGATGTTTAACCACTTCAACATCGATTAAAGCCTCGAATACTTTGCCGAAAAAGCGGTAGGAGGCTAATAATTTTGATAGAGTGGTCGGAATGTTCATCATATTTTCTAAAAACAGGAAATACAGAGGAAGACTTCCAACAAGATGGAAAATAGGAAGAATCGAAGTAAGAGTTGTAGAGTTTGGAGAAAACTGGAGCCAGCTCGAGTGCACATTTCTTTAGGACGTATTTGGGGATCCCGTCACCTGTTTGCATTATGGGAGTCTAATTTAGAATTGATATCCGAGAATAGTGACGGGGTTATTTTGAATATCTATTAAAAGTTAGAACCTCTGTTCTGGGGCGAGGGTCAGGTGTGAAATCAAAGTCGAATGTTGAATTGGAAAGAATTTTCTGAGCAAAGCATTTTTTTTATCTGCTATTGATCATTTTAACTTCGAATTGATTAAATAGAGGATTTTTGAAAATTTGCTGTTGTTCAGTATACCCCTGAAGTATTTATAAAATCTCTAGAACCGAATTTGAAGTTCTTTCATTCTATCAGCAATTTGTAACTTCATGAAAATTGAAGACACGCTTCCACTTGTTACAAGGAGAGACATAGAGATGTCTGTTGTAATCGGACGTAGTGTTCTGGTACAACCGGAAAAAAAGTGATTCCTGTTGGCTAAAGCGGCAGACTCAAGGAGATGAACGATGATAACAAGAATAGTATTAACTTTTTTTCATCCTATTTTTTTTGTATTCGAACAAGTACTTCCTTTTTCTGGACATTGAGAAAATAAAAAAAAGTTTATATGGCCAGAAAAAATACTCAAACGCATGAAAGTGACATATAATAACAATCTTAACTGCTTTGCATTGTCAGCCATCTTCAATGATCATTATCCAATGAAACTTATACTAAAAGATATTGTTACCCAAATACAAAATTATTATATATATATATATATATATATATATATATATATATAATTATTTTTATAAAAAATTATAACATAAGTATGTTATAAAATCACTACAAAAATAGCCATTTTGTTTCAACACACTCTGTGTCTTATCAAGTGATGATGTTGAAAATAAAATAAATGGTTTTTAAAAGTTTCAGATTAATTAACGATCCTACACTAGGGGGAAACATTGTTACAAAAGCTAGAATAACCAATCAAAAACGAAGTATAGAAAGATTCAAAAGCTTGACAACGAAATCATGTTATAATAGCTATTCAGATCTTTAAATACGTGTAATATTAAAAAATAATTTATACTAACTAATAATTATAAAATTATATGATAAAATTTAATATTAAAATTAAAAACTGGCAATTTTAAAATCCAAATTTAATCACTATTAAGTTTAAAAACTACAAAATTATTGAGAAAAAGAAAAAAATATATATGTTTATTCAATTCATTTCTTCATTGAAATTACGTTAGACAAGACGCTTAAATATCCGGTCATTTGACAATACATGTATATAATTTTTCTTTTTATTAAATCGGACATTTTGAATTTTAAACTTTGAATTGGTAAAAACAGAACTCTAAAAGAACAACAAAATCGAAGATTATAAGCATAATATTCATATTTATATTTATCGATATATACAAGGTTACACAAACACCATAAAGAAACAAGATAAAATAAACATAGTAAACCAGAATAAAAAATTTGTTCAAAACAAATGAAAAGAAAAACATTTTAGAGAATCATAAAAATTCATACAAAAGCAATAAATGGACACTTCAAAATCGAAAATGACGATGAATATATTAAGATATCAAGACAATATATATTTCGTACTTACAAGTATCATTTAAATAAATGCTGTGAGTACATTTTATTAATTTTCTAAATATACAAATTGCTTTTGGTTAAAAATTATATTTGATGATATAAATATACAAAAATAAATATATATAAATATATGGAAAATAAACATTATAAATTTTCTATTATATGAATTTGAAGTAAATTAAGTCCAATAAAGAATACAATCATTTTATTATTCCAAATAAATATGAAACAATACAATACATATATTTATATACAATAAAAACAAAAAATGTTTAGGTAAAAATAGATTTTAACTTAATAAGATAATAAAAATCCAATATAAAAGAAAATTAATATACTTGTTAAAATAAATGTTTTTTTTGAGAGATGGATATATTTTTTGATTTATAAATATAAATATAAATTTTTCATATATATATGCATGTTATTATATATAAAAATATTTATAAAAATATATATTTATTTATACATACACACTTATGTGAAGTCTCTACACACAGAATTATCTATTTTCATTTGATTTTGAATAAATACTTCTATCTTCATTAAATACAAAGAATTATTGAGAATCTATATAAATCGACATCATCAATCCTGTTTCTTTTTTACATTAGTTTCTTAATAAGATATTTGAAAAACATAATATTCATTTAAAGAATAGTTTTTTTTTAAAATGGATTTATGTTATTTAAACTTTTAGACAATTTATTTAAAACAAGAATAAAATTCTTAAAACACCATTAGCATTTTTTGATATAAACTAAGAAAATTTTATTCTAAAAATTTGATAAAAAAATAAAATAAGGACTTACAGCATTAACAACTTTTTACCTAGAACCAATATATGAAATTTGAAAAAATAAAAAAACATTTTAACAAAATTAATTTTATCGGGATATATATAAATATATATATATATAAATATATTTATACAACTTATAAATTAAATGATTTAAAATATTTTCTTCTCAGTTCCAACCATTTTTTTCTTCTTGTTTGAATCTAATTCATGATTAAATTAATTTTCTTTCATTTCAACTATAAATGTTCAAAGATTTTCTTCATTTTTAAATCATTAGAAATAGTACATATTAGGAAAAAAACTGTCAAGGATTTATATCCTTTCATATATTTTTAAATATAATCGTATATATTATTACACACTATTTGCATAAAATAAACATAATATAAAATGTTTTCACGATTTTTTTATTTCATCGAATTTTTTTATTTATAAAAATATGCTTATTTTATATATTGATAAAGTTTGGATATAAAATGTTTAGCAACAAAAAAAATTTTTTATATCAGGGAATTTGGTTTTCTACACGCATAAATTATATATCAACAAATAAAAAATATTATATTTTCATTTCTTTCTAACTATTATTACGAAAAATAAACTTCCCACATTAAGAAATTTCATTTTAAAAAATTGTCTTTGTTTCAATTTTTTAAAATGTTTCATTTAAATTTACATTAGATTAAAAATTTTAACCTCTAAATACTTTTTTTTCGTCTTTTTGTTTTATAAATTCTATTTAGAATTTTGTTTTCAATAGACGTTTTTTCCTCTTTTCAAAAATAATGGCAATTCTTTTTAATAATGCTTTCACTCTTATTTTTAGTAAAAACAGCCTTCTATATAAGCATTAAATTTAAATTTTTCCTGTCCTTGAACAAAAATCTTAATTCATGTCTTTTTTTTATGTTTTTTAAACGTTTTATTTTTTTGTTTGAAAATTTCTTTCAATAATAAAATTAAACTTGCAATATTTGACCTTTCTTTTTTTTAAAACTTGTTTAAGGAGAAATTTTTATTTATCTTATAAATTTATGTATAAAAAATATATTATATTTTAACCTTTTGGACAAAAATATTTCTTTCATTGAACAAAGATAATCTGTTTATAGCCTTTACCAACATTTCTTTTTTCTTTTTTTTTCTGGATTTAATTTTAGTTAAACATATATATTTATTTGTTCTCTTTTTTTCAAACAAATTTTTTTACAAAAAATATAAAAACAAGATAATTTTTGAATTTTTTATTTCATTTTTCTATTCAAATCTTGAATTATACTATATGTATCTTTTTTATATCATATTATATATATATATATATATATATCTTATATATATATATATATATATTCTATATATATTTTTTTTTTCATTATTTATATACACATTTTCCATAAACCTTTATGTTTTTCCCTTTATATCTTTTATTAAAATATTTTTTTTTCACCTTTGACAGTTTTCATAACTTTGGATTTTTTTCAAGCCATCAGTTTTATCACTTTGATCCATTTCTTTATATTGTTTAAGATCTCTCTTATGATCTTTGATTTTAGAATTTTGTTCTCGTTCCATTTGACATTTCTGAATTTCAAATGAATTCACAAATTCCATGCGTTAATTACTCTTTTCAAAAATGGTGAGCGTCAAATTGCATTCTGATGTAAATTCTTTTCAACAGTTTTTACTGCATCCGATGATCAAATCCTTAAATCGATTGGATTTAAAGTGCATCAAAATGGTTTGTCTTCAAATGAAAAATACCGATGTCCATTCAGGACTTAAAAAAGGTAAAATTAAAAAATAGCAAAACTGAAAAAAATTTCAATTATTATTTCAATTTTCCTGGTAAACACATAATCTGTTGTATGATTTTCCTAGGAAAATTTGTATAAAGATCCTTTGCTGCTTAATTCCTCAAACTTCATTTTTTTTTCTTTTTATTTATATTATCAATGGACCTATTTCTAATATTTATGGAATAATATCAATTATTATTAACAAATTGTTGTAACTGGATTAAAGTCCACTCTAAATTTTTATTAAATATTAATATATTTGCCTCACAAATTTTTTAAAAATGAAAGTTCTCTTTTGTCAATCTTATCGCATAAAGGTTTTCATTTTGTTTTTTGAAAAAACAAACAACAATCTGGTCAAAAAGCCATTTTTTCCAACCCTCTCTATTTGGTTTGTCATTTTCTTCATAGTTGCTATTTTGATCTTCAAGACAAATATCAATCAAATAACTGATGTCTAAAAATCATATAACTAAAGGGTCTCTTTTTTTTTTTCAGGTGTTTTTTCTTTTAAAGGATTCTCGTCCGAATGTCTAATCTCTAGCATAACCTCGTTCCCAAAGACAAAATTTTGAACGTTTTTGGTTAAAGGTAACTATTTTCATACATCATCTATTACAAAGTCCATAAACATGGCGTCACAAAAAAAAACCTGTCAATTTGAATGAGTTTAAAAATCGAATGGAAATGTTATAAATCTAAATCAAAATATGGTAAAACAAAGAATATAAAGAAGAAATTTAATATCAAAAAAAAAATTTTGAAAAAATATAAATGCATCCATTTTTGCAAATAATATAAAAAAATAGAACATGAATTGTTATTTTCATTCGCCATTTTGTCGACCTAAGTTTGTCGTCACTATCATACAAAAGATTTTTATAGCGACTTCTAATAAAAATGGTATATTGACGTGCTTTATAAACTTTATGATGCATTGGCAATTTCAACTCCTGGGTACATATCTTTTTTTCAAACAAATTCAAAAGAAGCAATCATTTGAAACGCAATTTTCAAATGAATTTTTCCTTCTGTTTTGGGTTTTTTCTCTTATTGTTTTATTATCTTTTAAAATTTGTCTGCGTACACTTTTAAATGCAACTGTGATGCCCGGTTCTAATTTCTTCCTTCTTAATTTCAAATTACAGAACATTTCTAAAAAAGAAGCTTTTTTCTTTGTTTTTTTGAAACAATCATGTCATGGTCTTTTTAGATATGATTTAGGCGAGGTATGAAATAATTTTGTGAAATCGGATATTCATAACGTTGAAAAAAGAAGAATAAAAAAAAAAACTATAGGAAACAAATGTCTGTTAGATTTCTCTGAAAAGGAGGGGATAAAGTTTGGTGTTAGTTTGATACTTTGGAAAAAAGAGAAAAAATTAAAATTTGTCCAAGTTAAAAAGATGTAAAATAATTGAAATGGACAATAACAATGATTAAAATTCTAAATAAAAAAAACTACTTACTAAACAAAATAAAAATGTGTCCATTCAATACAGCATTTAACAAAAAGGAATTGATTTGAAAGCGTTTTCTGTGTTTCGTGAGAAATTTTCTTCTCATTCTTCATGAATTTTTCAAAAATGGCCGAACTCTATGTCCGAAAATGGTGCAAAATTATAAATTTTTTTGAATATCAGAATATAAATGTGTCCAACAAGAAATTGCCAATGTGACAGTTCATAAATTATAATTCTTCTTATTATTCAGTTTCTTATGTCATGTTTCGTAAAAAAGTTTAAACCAAAAAAGAAAATATTATATTATTTAATTAATATTGATAAAAAAAACGTTGCAAAAAAAAAAAAAAAATTTTGAATCTTCTCTATTGAAAAAGATTGAAAATATTCACAAAATATGACCTCAAAAAAAAAATTTTTTATTAAGAAATATTATTATCATCATAATATGGGATGTTTTATTTATTTGTAAAGTTAGAGGTCCGTTCAGGCCCATTGTGTTTCTTCAAAATAAATGAGTTCAACCTTGTTTATGCTCTTAGAATTGTACTGGGTCAACCTTAGTTACAGTAAATCTCAATTTTAATATTTCATTTACGATGTAATAATCTATTAACAATCTCTAAATTGGACAAGGACAGTCCACCAAACCAAAAAGATTCTATGATTAGAGAAATTACCTTGAATACAAAAATTGAGTTTACCTTCTCTGAACATCAAAAATGCAGGATTAAATAGTAGAGTCTAAAGAAAGAACCTTCCCAAATCAACACAAAAATACTTCTCCCAAAATACTTCAAACGTAAAGCCTTTTCCTTGCAAATATAATGTATATATATATAATATGATAATTGAGGCGCCTTAAAATTATAACATATTTTATTTGTTTAAAATATTTTTAACTAATATATCTTCACTTTTTTTTTTTCAGAATAGTATTAATGTGATTATTGGAATTTTCTTTTTAAATATATTATGCCAATCCTATACCAAACATTCTTATATGTTATAAACTCAAATTTTAATCTGCCTCATTCGATGTGGAGACATATATCCTCTTTGTTTCCATTTCTACAAAACTCACTTTACTCTTTCTAGCCGCTTCCTTATAAGGAAATATCTTGTTATTCATTGAAACAAATCACACACACAAATATAGGTTACAAACAAATCAAATATTTCTCGTAAAACGTTTTTTTTCATAAATGGGTTTAATAGAAGGCTCTTATCGTTCTTTCCAGTTTAGAACATATATATTCAGAACTTTGACTTTTATCTGGTGATGTGGAACGTATGTTTAGGACTTTTCCCTAGACATCTGTTTCGTTTTAGCCTTTCAAAAATGGAAAAGTTTGATTATTGTTTCAATTGCTGGTTACAAAATGCTTGTTCAGGTCATGATTTCCCATATTTAACTATATTTTTAAGACATACTTTTCTTTCTTTTTACACTAATCATTCTAATCTATTTTAAAATATTTTAATTTTTCTTTTATATATATTATTTATTTATATATATATATATATACTTTTACACATTGTGTGTGTGTGTGTGTGTGTGTGTGTGTGTGTGTGTGTGTGTGTGTGTGTGTCCAAGGTACGCGCCATGTTTTGGCTATAGAAGCGATTTTGTAGTCAATCACTTTTTCTTTTGTGGTACGTCAGTCTAGAAGCGAGTTTTATAAATTTCATAATCACAGGAACATTAAACTAACAGAACGATGGGTCGCTACTAGTGTTTATAGAGTAGATAGCCTAGTGCAGCTATTTCTTGTTTGGTAGCCAGAGTTGCCACTCAAGGCAGAGGATAAACTATAACGCTACTGAACGTCTATGTCATATTTACCATTATATATATATACCTATATATATATATATATATATATATATATAAAAATATTGGAAAAATATTAAAATATATATATTACACATATATATATATATGTTATATTATGTTTTTATATATGTATAGGGTATATTTATTTTAAACACAAAGTATATATTCATATTGATAATCATTATAAGCTAAAATTGTTTTAAATATCTGCATTCATTTAAACGTTTTAATTTTGTTTAGGAACATTAATTGGAATTTTTGATTTTGGCCCTTTAAAATGTCGTTGGTTTTATAAAAAAAACCATCCGAAATATCCATATCTTGCTCATATATATATATATATATACTGTTTCTTATCTTGGAATTTATTTTTATAATATATATTATATATTTATATATATTGAGCAATATTCTTTTATAGATAAAATATATATGTATATAAAAAATAGTTTTCAGTTCTGTTTTCCTGAAGGTTTTTGAATTTCTGCGATTTGATTATATATATAGATTATATATATATATATATATACATATTATACAATGGAATTCTAGTTTAAATAAATATACCGTCAATAATATATATATATATTATATATAATATGATTTTTATCTCATATTAATACATTATATTATAAATATTTTGTTAATATCAAAATATTATTGTATTACTCATGTAATGCATAATTGTTCACATACAAAATATTATAGAAAATATATATATTTTAATATATAAATGAAAAATATTATAATTACTGAATATATATATTATATTGAATAAGGTCTTATATATTTATGTAGTTTATATATTTAGTTGTATATTTTAAAATATATTTTATATTTATACATTATAAAACCCAAATAAATTTCATGTTTAGTGATTTATATGCAAATATTTTGATAGGGCATGAACAACATTTTTATATATTATATAAAAAAAATATCCTCACTGGAAAAAAAAAATTTTATTATTATGTTGATTTAACACGTTAAATATATATTTTATCAAATAAAAAAACACAAACATAGTTTATTTTGAATTTGCATCGTTTTTTTATATACAAAATAAAGGATATATATATTTATATCTATTCTCTATCTAAAAATTATATATTTTTATTGAAGAATATACCATTTTCATTTTTAAATACATATTTATATATTTCCATATTTGTTCAGATGTTTCGTTTTTTGTCATCAAATATCATTAAATACCATAATTATGACAGGTCCAATACTTACTGTAACCATAGTTAATAGATTTACAGGAATTCTAGAAATCGTAAAACACATATTTGTTGAAAACGTTTCATTTTGTTGAACCGATAATATTTTCTTCAATAATTTAAATTGTTTTCTAAAAACAAAATTTTAAATTCACAGTAATTGCAGAAAATTCCCAAAAAAATTTGATAAATTTTATGTTTAAATGCAAGAAAAAAACAAAAACATGCTTTTGCCTTTTTTTATCTATATTTAAAAATCCCCTATTCTTCGAAATTTTTTCAGTTCGAAATTATATATTAATATGAAAATATATTTCTGTAATCATTATATATTAAAATATTCTTTGTATTTAGATGAAGACAATTTCTCCATTGAAAAAACAATAAAATTTTATTTTAAAGGCAACAAAAACAAATTCAAAACTTCATTTCATATATATAAATGTATATATATATCCTTATTTGTATTTTAAAATAAATATATTTTTTACATTAATTTTTAAAATCATTAAACAAAAACCTTTTTAATACATTAATTTTTTAAAAAATCATTATATATTTTTTATAAATGGCATATATGTTATAACTTTTTCTTTATAATCATTCAACATTTAATTGAAATCATGAATACAACAGCATCCAAATTTTTAGAAATTTATTCATCAAATTAAAAATTTGAAAAATTTTGAATTCCAAATGATTTCACAAAACATTATATCAAGTATTATTCTTTTTATTAAATATATTTCAAATTAAAATAAATAAATCTTCATTATGGTTTTGGGTATCTTAAATTTTCCTTATTATTATAATCGCCTTATATTAAAAATGAATATAACAAAATTAAAGAATTTTGAACAAAATAAAACTTTTTCAAAAGAATAAAAAAATTTTTAATTCATTTTTTTCAGAAAAAGTGAATTAGAATTTATATTGCCAAACCTGATTTTTTTATATGAACAAAAAAATAAAACAATTATAAAAATTGTAAAAAAAAAATTTATTAAAATTCTCTGGGCTAAAATAAAGATATTCATTTTATTTTATATAAAAATTTTATTTTTTTCTGTGGTTACTTTTCCTATTTAAATTTTTCTGTTATTTTGTTGCTTTTTTCAAAATTCAAATTTAAAACAAAAATATCCGGGAATTTTTTTTTCAGTTTTTTAAAAATTCAAAAATATCCTCTTAAAACATTTAAAAATTTTATAAGTATATATTTCATTTATATTTTATATAAACTGAAATAAAGGTAATATAATAAATGGCAAAACATTAAAAATTGTAAAAAATCTATTTTTAATTACAAATCAAAATCTTACATAAATTTCATTTACAAAATTTTGATTTTTTAAAATAATTTGAAATTCATAAAAACTATTCAAAAAATTTTTGAATATATTACAAGCCAAAATGAATTTATTTTTATAAAGATAATATAATCTCTTTTAATACTGTTTAAATTATTAAATACATTTATATTTAATATTTAAATATAAATCAAATATAAAAAATCTGAACATATTTAATTTTTAACATAGCTATAATTTATAAAAATTTAAATATAATATTTCCATATATTTTATGATGCTCTTAAAATTTTCTTTTTGGTATTATGTTTGAATTTATTTTATAAATACACTATTTTATATTTATTTTTCATTCCATGCGTTAATATAGTTTCATTCAGAAATTTCAAAGATAAATGAACTTTAAATTTGTATTTTATAATTATATTTAAATAATTATAGTTCTATTTAGAAAATGTAGTTCTAAAATACATAGAAATGCATATTAAAATTCTGAAAAATGTTTTGAAGAATCATTTCTTTTCATTAATATTCTTTCATTTTTTTCATCATCTATTTGTAATCATTTAATTTTCCATCTATTTAAAAAAAATTTAAAAAAATGACATTAAAATTTTTAATTTTAAGAGAAAAAAACATATAAAAAAAAATAAAAATAATTTAATTGTTGAAAATCAAGATCAAAAATAAAAAAAAACTATAGAACCAATTTCGAAATTAAAATATTCTATAAATTATATTCAAAAATATAACAAAAAAAAATAGGTAAGAAAATAATGAAATGATTGAAAACCAATAAATATTTTAAATTCCAAATTTTTAAAAAATTATCCTAGATAAGATGTTGAATTAAATTTAAGATTAAAAATACAAATATGTTAATAAAAAAATTAAAATATAAAATCAAATTACATATTTTTTTCCGTTCAATGTATTTCCAAAAATTTACGTGAAAAAAAAAACATAAAATGGATGTTTCATTAGTGTTTTTGGAATATTCAGGATCACAAAATGTTCACAAAAAAATTTTTATTTAATGTTTGATATTTATTTTGATATATTTTTCAGATTAACAAACATAAATAAATGTATTTTTTAAAAGAAAACTAAAAATATTTTGATGGAAAAAAAAAAATAAATTTTTGTTCTTTTTTCATTGTTTTATCCATTTAAATTCTTTTAAAAAATAAAAATTGCAAACATATGGACTATTTATTATTTTTATTTAAATATAAATATATATATATATAATAACATATATATATATATATAAATTATACTATATATTATACAAAATATATAATTTCTAAAGTTTTAGAAAATATATATCTAAACATTTTAAGAACAAACATATTATAAATAAAAAAATAAAATAAAGTGATTGCCTTTGGTATAATTTTTGATATGTTTATATATATATATTTATATATACCTTTATAAATATATATAACAAATATGCCAATTTTAATTGAATATAAAAATTTTATTTAAAAAACAAAATTTTTATAGAGTTATAAGGCAAATTTATTTATTTATATAAATATATACATTTGCGAAAAAATTTAACAATCATTAATTTCAGGATAAATTTAAAACATTGAATTATTGATTAATAATTAATGTTTTTATAGAAGATATATATTTATATTTTGTTTAATTTTGTTTAAGAAATTTTCTGAATATTAAATATCATGTATGATATATATATTGAATATATATAGGATATATATATATATATTCCATCTATATAGGATTTAGAATCTATCCTGACAAATCAAACTGTAAATGATGGGAAAAGGAAGAAAGAAATCAGAATGCCAACGGTCTAATATACATAAATTTTGGATTTTAGTCTTTTAAATAAATTACTTAAATTTAAGGGTAATCAAAATTTATTTATGTTTAATGCATAAAATATGTGAATGAAAGTTATATATATTTAAGTCAAAAAATCACATTGATTTCATGTGAATATAGGCAAATATCATATATGAATAAATGAGAAATAAAATATAAAAAGAATGGATATCTAATTTTGAAAATATTTTAAAATAATTTTTGCAATATTTTTTTTTGTTTTATCTTTTAAATGATATAGGTTTAACAATAATATATATATATGCCAATATATATATATTATATATATATAAAATGATCTCAATATTTTATTAAAAATATACAATAAAATGTTTTATAAATAGTTTTTGAAAATAAATAAAATACCAAAATAAAAACGGAAATCTTGTTACAATTAAAAAAATATATTAAACATTTAAAAAATATGCAAATAATGTATTTATTCAAACATATTTTTCATGTCATTTAAGGAAAATATTGTTTATATATCAAACATAAATATATTATATATATATATATATATATATATATATATATATATATAAATAAATATATATTTTCATGTATATACGGAATAAATATAATAATATATTATATATATATATATATATATATATATATATATATATATATATAATTATTTTTTTATAAAAAAATTATAACATAAGTATGTTATAAAATCACTACAAAAATAGCCATTTTGTTTCAACACACTCTGTGTCTTATCAAGTGATGATGTTGAAAATAAAATAAATGGTTTTAAAAGTTTCAGATTAATTAACGATCCTACACTAGGGGGGAAACATTGTTACAAAAGCTAGAATAACCAATCAAAAACGAAGTATAGAAAGATTCAAAAGCTTGACAACAAAAAATCATGTTATAATAGCTATTCAGATCTTTAAAATACGTGTAATATTAAAAAATAATTTATACTAACTAATAATTATAAATTTATATGATAAAATTTAATATTAAAATTAAAAACTGGCAATTTTAAAATCCAAATTTAATCACTATTAAGTTTAAAACTACAAAATTATTGAGAAAAAAAAAAATATATGTTTATTCAATTCATTTCTTCATTGAAATTACGTTCGACAAGACAAGACGCTACAAATAATATCCGGTCATTTGACAATAATACATGTATATATTTTTTTTTTTTTTTTTATTTTTTATTTTAAAGTTTGTGAATATGGTCTTAAACTCACGCGTAAAAAACAACAAAAACACAATCAGATTATAATACATAAGCATCCAGACATAATTAGATATATACACACACACACACACACACAAAACATAACACAAAAAAAAAAAAAAAAAAAAAAAAAAAATTTTGGGGGAATACATGAACATCTCTACAGCCCTTTATGAAAAAAGGAGACGTTTTAACACTTATACACACACAAGTTAAATGTGAATACACTCTACATACACATAGACACCGATATATACACAAACATACATCCCAGACAATGACATAGACATTGAGAAATCACAACCAGTAAATATTTCAGACTTAAATAAATGCTAACCACTTATTGAATTATAATTTAAGGAGCAAATATACAAAGATAAAAAATGTTAAAAATAATATTATTTAATATATTAAAACGAAAATTCTAAAACAATAAATATCAATAAAAATATATATATTATTAATCATATAAGTTGATAATAGTTTCATTATATATTTGGAAAAGAAAAACAGGATAAAGGATAAAGAAATATATATAAATATATATATATATATATATATATATATATTTTTAAGCAAAACAAAAATTAACACACATAAAAAAATATATTTATATATATATATTCATCTTACATAAATATACACAAATAAATAGGAATAAATATATAAGATGTTATAAAAACATATACATAAATCTATAATATAAATTTAACATATGTACACACACATATACTATCGTTTTATAAAATATTACATATTTATATATACACATTTATTTTACATACATATTTATATAAAAAACAGTCATGATATACCAAAGTTTCCATAAATACACATAACACAAACAAAAATCATACATAATAGGTTCCAATACAACCACATATATATATATATACAAACATATATAAATATATATATATATATATATACATAACACAAATATATATATATATATATAAATATTTAATATAACTTGGTCTTATTCATATATATACATGCATAATAAAATACAATTATTAAAATTTTTTACATTTATAAAAATTTACTAATAAATAAATACATAAATAAATTTTTTGCCAAATTTATACAGCAGCAATTTCATTTATTTATACAAATAGAATTTTTTATTCATTTAACAAACAATTAAAAATACTTTAAAATATTATACAAATTTTTTCAGATATTATACATTAATGAATTTTTGCATATAAAACCTATTTCAAATATTTATATATTATATATATATAACAATATATATATACAAATAAATATTCTTGAATTAATATATGTAAAAAATTATTTAGGAATATATATCATATTCATTATTTAATTATAAAATTTATTTTAAGAATACCTTGTAGGAAAATTTATATATTTATCTTTATATATATATATATATATATATACACAAAAGTTATATATATATTATATATATATATATAATATATATATATAAAAAATAAAAATAGTTATAAAATAAATATACAAACAAATATAAAGAATTACAATCAGGTAAATATACATATATATAAATTAAAAAAATTTTTTATAAAAATAATATAAAATTTCAATGATAAATACCAAAAAAAATTTTCAAATATTTTTTAAAAATAAAAAATAAAGCCCATTCGACATGATCATCTTTTAAATTTTCTATTAAAAGTAAAAAGTTTCAATAGTCTATATTTATCTTTTTTCTAATATAAAAAATAATAAAATCATATATATTTAGGAAAATATTTATATATCCACAATACATAAATGGAAAAATTATTTGATTTTTTAATAAAAATTAATAGTTCATAGTTTCAAATAACAGATTTTGATAAAAATTTTAAAAAATAAATAATATAATAAACAAAATTGAAAAAAATAAAAATAAAAAAATTAGTTTGTCTTTACATATATTTAAAATCAAATTTTCAATAAACAAATATTTGTTTAACTAAATAAAATCCAAATTTATTTGATTTTGATCGTTATTTCATTTAAAAATGTGTAAAATGCTTAAACAATTAAAACATCATGACAATTATAATATTGATAATTTAAGGAATAATTATATCTTATATATGTTTATTTTAGATATATATATGAATAAAAATATTGAAAATGTTTAAATTGTATATTTGATGGAATTTTTGGAGTATGAATTTTTGAGAAATATAAATTTAACTTGTCTTGTTTGATTTTTTTGAGTTGATAAATACAACGGACTATGATAAATAAATTTTATATAATTATTAATAATTGGAAAATTTAAATAAATAATTTTGCTTCTAATAAATTATTTATTTGGTTATAATTTTAATGAAAAATAAATTGACCAGATTTTTATATTAAATCTATAATTTATTAAAAATTTTATATATAATTTTGATAAATTATCACATTTCATTTTATCTTGGAAACTTTTTACAATTTATATTATATAAAATATATAAATTATCCCTATTAACAAGATTTTAAATAAATATATATATTTATATAGATATAAATATATATAAATATATTTATATTATTATTGGAAAAAATATATACAAAAAATTATATTATCCCCAAAAACCAAATAAATATATATATATATTCAAAATAAAATTTAAGATTTTATATTTTTTAATTTTAGTTTTCCTGAAATATTTAGTTATTATTTAAATAAATAAATAATATGTTTTATAAAAATCAATTATTTGTTTTATACAGATTTATTTTATAAAATAATTCAAACCCAAAAAATTTATAAAAAATATCATAATTTTCTATTCTTGACAAAACAAATAAAGGAAAAACTTTAAACAAAAAATATGGAAACAAATATTTAAATTTTAAAAAAAAGATAAATAAAAAAAAATAAAAAATGAAAATTGAATAGAATAAATAAATATACAAAATATATAAATAATATTTTTATTTTTTTCAAAATATAAAAATTTTATAAAAAACAATTATAAACAAATTATATATATATTATATATTATAATATTTTTCTTATATGATATATATATATATATACAATATTTTAAACCATATTAAACTGAAATTAATTTTGAAATTCATAAAAAAAAATTATAAAAAAAACCAAAAAAAGAAAATATAAGTTATCAGAAAGAAATTTAAATTGAAAAATGATTTTAAACATGTTTTCTTATATAATTGAAAAATTAACTTTATAATATATCTTATCAACAATGAAATTATATATATTTTAAATTGATAAATTGGGAAAATTTTAATTTTTAGTATTTTATAAAATAAAAAATATGTAATTTTTATAAAAATAAATTTAAATTAAAACAAATTTTGATTTTAAATAATTGAAAAATAAAAAAATATATTACAATAGAAAATCTTTTAAAATCTGTAATAAGTTTTTTTAATTTAATAATTTTATATCAAATTTTCCATATAAAAATATTTAAATAAAATATTTAAATTTAAGATAAGAAAAAACATAAAACAAAAATTATATATATAAATTTAATAAATATATTTTATTATGTTCTTTAATTTTTAAACAATTTAAAATGTATAATATAAAAAAAAATCTTCCGAAATATATAATTGGATAAAAAATAAATTAAGAAAATTTTCAATTTAAAATTTTTATTTTTTGACCATTTGCAGAAAAATATACTTAAATATTAACTTTTTTGTTTTAAAAATTTTATATATAATTTTGTTCAATTTTATCAAAATTTTGATCTTAAAAAAAAATAATGATTAATTTTAATAAATAAAAAGAAAAATAGAATATTTTTTTTGTTATAATAATTAAATTTTTATTTAAAAAAGAATATTTAAAATGACCAAAATTCGAAGATTTTATTATTTTCATATTAGATTTTCATTAAAATGGTGGGGAATTTAATATTATACAAAAATAAATTTATTTTTATATTTTAATATATTTAATGTTAAATTATGATAAATAATTCAATAATTGTGCAAAGATTTGGATTTCAAAAAATTTGAATTTTAAAGTTAGATAAATTCAATTATTTGTTCATTTTTTTTTTAAAAAAATAAATAATATTTATTATATTTAAATGTAAATCAAAAAAAAAAAAAATTGAAAAAATTTAAATATAAATCCTAAAGAAAAAAGTAAAATATGAAATTATGTGCCAAATTAAATATTTCAATAAAATAAATAAATGTCATAAAAAAATATTTTAATAAATGGATTTATTGCATGTTTTTTTTAAAAATTTTGAATATTTTTTTATTTAAAAAAAAAAATTTAAAAATTTATTATTTTAGATATCTTTTATTTTTTAATATGAAAGAGAAAAAATTTTATAAATAAAAAAGAAATTTAATCGAAAAATACAAAAAATTCAAAAATAAAAAAAAAAATCCAAAAAAATAAATAAATACAAAAAATATTTAATAAAAAAAATTTATAAAAGGAGATATTGAAAAAAATATTTTAAAATTTTTAAAATCATTTGAACAAAAGTTACAAAACAATATTATAAAAGAAAAATATATTTATTTAAGGTTTTTAAAAATACAATAAGATATCTATCAAAAATATAAATTAATTATAAAATATCAAAGTAAAATTTTTAATTAAATAAATAAATTTTAAGAATATATATATATATTTAAATTTAAAAAAATTAAAATTTTCAAAAATTTAGAATCAATTTATATAAAAAAATAAAATATTTTAAATTTAATAAAATATATAAATAGAATAATCAAAATGTTTAAACATATTAAATGTGATATAAATTAAACAGATTTCTTATTATTTTTTTGCAAAATATATGAGAAATAATATATAATATATATATAAATATATAAATGAAATATATATAAATTAAACATGAAATAATATAAATATTTTTAATTGAATAATGTTTAAGATATTTTTTGGAAAAATAATATAGACCTTTATATTTGATAATTAATGAGAAAAAATTTATAAGATATTCTTGAAATTTGAAATAAAAATGTAATATCAAAATTAAAAAAAGTATAAAAATCGAACACTAAAAATTAAAATGATGAACATTTTAAATTTGTTTTGAAGTCTTTTTGTTTTGATTTGGATAAAAAAAAACTTTAGTAAAAAATTTAAATGAATAAAAAATTAAAATAATTGAATATGATAAAAATAAAAATATAATATTAAATTTAATAAAAAGAAATGCTTTTGATAAAAAAAATGTAGTTTTGAAAAAAAAAATTAAATCAAAAAATTGAAGAAAACAATCAGAAAAAAAAAAAAAATTGGGAAAAATTTGAAAAATGAAAAATCCAGAAATAAGATTGAACCAGATTTTTATTTTAAAATAAAAAAAACTTTAAAAATTTAAAATAAATTAAATGATTAAAAAAAATTAAACATTTTTTTCAAATTATGAAAAATATGAAAATTAGTTAATCAAATAAACAAATTTATCATAGACTTTTTTTGATAAACTTCTTTAAAAAAAATTCAAAAAAAATTAAAAATATAAAATATATAAAAATCTTGTGGAGAAAATTTAAAAACATTTTCCTTTAAATTTAACCAAATTTAAGAAAAATGCAGATAAAAAAATTCAATATTTTTCTATATTTTTTAAAAATGGCAACAAAAATTTTAAATATCAATGAAAATAAAATATATTTTGAAATTTAATCTCATATATTAGAACACTATTGAAATGAATATTTTTTAAATTTTTTATATATTGATATATATATATAATAATTCCAATATAAAGATCGAATGAGCAACTTTGATTTATACATTTTAACGAAAAAAAAAAAAAAAATTTTTGATTTAAAAAAAAACGATTGAAATTATCATTTTCAAAATGAATTGTTAAATATTAAAATAATGAAATTATATAAATTTAGAATATATTAAAATAAAAAAAAAAAACTAAAAATTTTAAGAAATATAAAATAAATAAATATAAATAAATGTTAAAATAAATTAAAAAAGAATAACTACCAATTATAAGAAAAAATTTTATAAAAATCAAAATAAAATCTATAAAATATTTTTAAAAGATATATTGAACATTTTTTTTAAATGGTAAAATAAATATGAAATCAAATTAAAAAATATTAAATATTTAATTGATTTTTTATGAAAACCAATGAAAAAAAAAAAAAATGAAAATTATTTTAAAGAAATAATTGAAATGGATTAAAATTTCTTCAAAAAAAATTTAGTAAAATAAAA
The DNA here is from genome assembly GCA_903632075.3 of Acanthosepion pharaonis. Classification (NCBI taxonomy): domain Eukaryota; kingdom Metazoa; phylum Mollusca; class Cephalopoda; order Sepiida; family Sepiidae; genus Acanthosepion; species Acanthosepion pharaonis. Next base: position 401,881 of record CAHIKZ030001849.1, read on the forward strand.
TTTGTAATAATATATAAAATAAAATTTTGAACAGAAAATTGTTATATTTTGAGAAGATCTTGAAATCACATGACAAAAATTAGAAATTAATTATCCTAAATACAAAGCAAAACTTTATAAATGAAAAAAATCAAATGATATAAGAAAAAGATGAATATAAAAATGGATGAAAATAAAAAAAAATTTGGAATGAATTAAAGACTGGGACTAACTTTAACATTAAAGGAAAATAATTTTTAAAAAAAAAGAAAAAAATAAAAAAAAATAATATTTTTAAATGAAAAAAAAATTTTAAAATAATTTAAATTTGTTTTTAAACGTAAAACAATTTTTAATTTCATGAAAAAGAAATGGAAATTAAAAATGACTTTTGTGATTTTTCTTTCATTTTATTAAATTCTTTTTAAAAAAGCAAGGAAAAAAAATCTTTTAAAATAAAAATTAAACAAAAAAAAAAAAAAATACAAGTTTTAAAAAAAGTTATAAATGCTTCTTTCTGAGAATGATACAAAAAATTTGAGGAGATTCAATTTATAAAGGAAATTTTACTTTAGTAAAAGAAAAAAATTACCCAATTTTTTAAATATATTCAAAATTTACTCGGCAAAAAGAAAATAAAAAAATCTTTAATAAAATATTCAATCAAAAACTACATGGATTCATAAAGAACAATGAAATCAAAATTAAAACAATTGTTTTGAAAATATGAATAAAATAAAAATAAAAATGAGAAAAATATGACCAAAAAAAAATTTTTGAAATTTAAAAATTGTAACATTCAAGAAATATTATTTTGAGAAAATATTAATAGATTTAGATTTAATACAAAGATTATGGAAATAATCAAAATGAATGGCTAAAAGGAATAGAATTTAAAGGAGATAATATATTAATAAAAAATGAAAAAAAAAAAAAATTATATTTTATTGAAACGTCTGGTACTAAATACTGAGTGTTAAAAAACAAAAAAAAATATCAGCCATATTTATTTAATTGTTATTAAATAATGTTTAATACAGCTTTAATGTCCTTAATGGACCATAGCTGAAATTAAGCGAATGGACGAAAAAACGAGAAATCTTCTTATGCTATCATGCATCATCATCCCAAAGCTGATGTTGATCGTCTGTATGTGCCCAGATCCGAAGGAGGCAGAGGATTAGTTCAACTAGAACTGTCCTACAAAACTACACAACAATTCCAATTTCCAAAGAATATTTTGAAAAACTACAGAAGACTGGATGATGGTATGCGTCAAGGAACATGAAAGTAGTAAGAATCTACTTTTCCGTAATAAAAGAAGCCAACAAATTCAAAATGGAGTTTCAAATGGGCGTAGAGATGCAACTACAGCACAATACACCGGCTGAAACTGCAAAATACTGAAAAAAAAAGAAAGCAAAGACGAATGCAACCGACCAGATACAGAAACGATGGCAAGAATAAACCGCTTCATGGCCAATACCTGCCCGTACCAAACAAGCTGACGTAGACAAAACCCGTACCCATCAGTGGCTACGTAGTGCAGGGTTGAAAGCTGAAACTGAAGTTTTTTATCCTTGCTGCACAGGACCAATGCTTGCTAACTAGAAATTATCAAGCACATATACTAAAATATTGTGTCAGCCCAAAATGCAGATTCTGTGATAAATATCCAGAAACGATTGATCATCTTGTATCAGGTTGCACGATATTGGCACCCACTGAATATAAAACCCGACATGACAGAGTGGGCCAATATCTGCACTGGAAAATCTGCAACTTCTACGGGAAGGAAACTGAAAGAAACTGGTATGAACACCACCCAGACCCGGTTACGGAGATAGGACCTGTTACAATTCTATGGGACTACACAATACACACTGACAGAACAATCAAAGGCCAACCGCCCAGATATTGTTATTAAAGACCACAAACAAAAAACGGTGCCTCCTTATTGATATGGCAGTCCCTGCTGACTGCAATGTATCTTTGAAGATATTCAAAAAGCTGTCAAAATACAAGGACCTTGAAATAGAAATCTCGAAAATGTGGCATATGGGAACATCAACAATCCCTGTTGTAGTTGGAGCCCTAGGACTGGTTGGAAAAGATTGCAGTAGACTAATTGAAGGGATTCCTGGAAGTCCATGCCTCAAGGAGATACAAAAAATTGTTCTGACAAGTACAGCCCACACTTTACGAAGGGCTTTATCTATGTAATTTTTTTTTTTTTTTTTTTTTTTTTTTTTTTTGTCAGTGGAAAGTGTCATGATGCCATTTCTAACCTTAGGTCCCTGGGCGGGACCCGGAAAGAAATGTGTAAACGCCAGAAATCAAATAAAATAATAATAATAATAATATAATAATAATAATAATAATAATAATAATTATAATAAAAAAAAATAAAAAGTTTGAAAAATGAAACCAAAAAAAAAATGATTTAAATTTTACTTCCCATTTTAATAATGAAATAAAATAAAATGATAAAATATTAAAATACGTTCAACAAAAAATGTAATAAAAATTTGCAAAATAAAAAAAAATGAAAAATAATAATAACATAAAATTTTATAAAAAAAAAAAAATTGAAAATGTCTTAATTTTTTAATTTTTGAAAAACTAAAATATTTTGAAAAAAAAAATCAAAATTAAAAAAAGAATGAATTTAGAAAATTTAAAAATTTTATGAATTTTTCTTCTTCCAGGAAACCTATAAATCAAAAAATAATTTAAATTTAATCAAACTAAAGCAATTTATATTGTTATTTCTTTCAATTCAAATAATTAAAGCAAAATAACATTTGAATGTTTATTAATCAATTTGTATTTTTTTTTAATAATTAGTTACTGAAAAAAAAGGATTAAAATAAAAAATAATTAAATGATAATAATTAAATATTATATATTTAATTTTTTAAATGAAAACATTCAATTTTTTTTTAAATTTTTTATATATTTCATTAGAAATAAAATAAAATATAAAAATATATACGATCTTAAATTCATATATTTTCATATAATTTATTTTAAAAATTGAAAAATATTGTAATACAATTAAGACTCAATTATTTAATATTAATCAAAAAATGGAAATAAAAAATAAATGGATTGAATTCGGCAATTTTTTTGAATTCAAAAAATTTTAAAATAATATATAAATATATCAAAATTAATTTAATAAAAATTTAATAAAATAAAACTTTACATTTGAAAATATTAAATAATTGGTTATATTTAATGCTATGTTAAATAAAATTTTTAAAAAAATTCACAAAACAAAATTGAAGTTTCCATTTCGTGAAAGACTTTGAAAAAGACGAAATAAAGAAAATATATAATCTCAAAAATTAAATTATATTCTAAAATAAATTATATACTAATATAAATTTATGGTTATATATATTTATATATATATTTATATTATTTATTTAATGCAATATAAATTTTGATATAAAAAGATTTTAAAAAAAATTATTTGTAAAGGTTTTGACAATTTGAAAATCTAGATCATTTATTTAAAATATTTCTTTTTAATTTTTAAAATATTCAAATTAAAAAAACGGTTGAAATAAATGAACTTAAAATATAATGTTAATAAAAAAAAGTCGATATCATTTATAATAAATACAGATTTAATTAAAAATCTTTCATATTTTATAACACTAATTTCAATTTATTGAAGAATCATTTTTTAAAATGTTAAAATTTAATTATATCAAAAAAATATATATATGTATTAAAATCTTTAATTGAAAAAAAAATTTATTTTTTATTTTCTGCTTTTATTAAAATATCTTTCACAATTTTAATTTAAATATTTTGTACGAAACAATACTTAATTCATTATTAAAACAAATTTCAAAAAATTTTTTAACAAAATTGTTGAAATTAAATTTTATAATTAAAAACATGTTTAATTATAATTTATTTAAACAAATATAAAAATATTTTTGTGAAGATAAATTTTTAAAAAACATTGCTTTTAAATATATGAAAAATCATATGAAAAGATATTATGTTATTTTTTAAATTATAAAATAAATCAAAAATATATGAAAATTTTTTATTTTTTCTGTATAAACTAGCATTTTTGAAAATCATAGAATTTTTTTTTAAACAATAGTTTATAATTAAAGATAATATGGAAATAATTTTATTAGTGTTAATTTAAATGAAAGTCAGAAAATGTTTTAGAAAAAAAACATTATCAAAAAATTTAGACATTTTAATAAATGAATTTAAAGAAATTTTAAATCGGAAAACAACGGCAAAAAAGAAAAAAAATTTTTTTAATTTTAAACAAAATAATAAATAATTAAAAGATATAAAATAATCTGATAAAAATATATTTTAAATTTTATCAATTGATAAATAGTCATTTGCTTTAATTATATATGTTGGTTTTATAATTTATAATGCAAAAAAAAATTCAAAAATTCATTTTTAAAATCTTAAAGATCTTAGACAAGATTTTATATAATCTTATAAAAGAAACTAAAAGAATTACAAGGATTATTTAAAAATAATAGTTTTCAATAAAAGAACAGAAATAAATTTTCAAAAAGATTTAACTTTTTTATCCGAAAATAAAATATCAATAAACAAAAAAATTTGAAAAAAGAAAAAAAATTTTTATATTTTTTTTTAAAATTTTTGGTAGTTTTTTTATTTTTTTTATTTTTAAATATATAATTTTTTGTTATGCAGAAATTTTTAGTTATAAATAGAAGGTCATATTGTATATATTTTTTGGGGAATAAACTTACATAGAAATAAAATAAATATAAAAAAAAAAAATATACAGATATTTATATAAACTCCATATATTCAAAAGAAAGCAATAAGGAACAAAAAAACTTCAAAAAAGTGTTATAAATTTTTATTTAATTTAAATAAATAAAAAAATATAAATGATAATTTTATAAGAAAATAAAATAATATTAAAATAAAAAATATAATATAAATTATGACAATTATCAGATTTATTATATTAATTTAATATAGATTTTTTTAAAAAGAAAAATAGAATTTTTTTTTGAAAATTCATAAACATATAAAATTATAAAAAAAATTTGTCAAATAATTTTTTATTTAAAAATAAAGGACAAGTTGAAAAAGAAAAACAGATTTAAGAATATTTAAAAAAATTTTATTATAAAAATGTTTTTAAGATTTGAAACCATTTAAAAATAAAATTCTTTTAATTAGTCAAAAAAGATTTATTCAATTTAATAAAATGACACAAAAAATATTTTTTCGAAATACATGATATATAAGTCAAATATAAATAAAATGTTTACAATTTATGAATAAAATATAAAATGTATTAATTATCAATGTCGAAAATGATTATTTGAAAATTAAATTAAATTTATATATGAATATATTTTAAAAAAAGAATTGAAAAATGAAAATTATTTATAATATGTAAGGGAAGGAATATAAAAGTATTTTAAAAATATAAAATAAAATTTAAAGAAAAATTTTTTATATTAAAAGATTAAATGTATAAAAAATGCATATTAAACCAAAAATTAGATATATTTTAAATGAATTAAAATATTTATTTAAAAAAAATAAAAATAAAAACATAAAACAAATATAAAAAAAAATGTTTTTAATTTTTTTGGTTTTTCTTTTAATTATCGACCTATTTTTTTTAAAAATTAAAGGTTCTCTTATTGTTGAGTTTTTAAATTTTATTTAATCTATGAAAGGATCTTGGCCTTCATAACATTAATCAATTGGAATTATGAAGATTATTTAAACAAAAATTAAAAATACCAGAAACAAGATGAATTTAATTCCAAATATAAAAATATTTTTTTTTTAAAGAAATTAAAAAAAAAAAATAAATTATAAATTTTTATTCAAAAAATTTTAAATAAAAATACTTGAATAAAAAATAAATAAAGCTATAATTATATCACCAAAATTGAAAAAAAAATTAATAAATAAATGAGTTATTTAAAAATTTAAAATGATTTTTTTATAATTTTTTTTGAAATTTTAAAATTTTTTATTTTTAATAATGAATTTATTTTTTAAAAATAATCATAAAGAAAATCATTATCATTTAATATTATTTTAGAAAAATTTTTTTTATTTATATATTTTTAAAAATTATATAATTAATATATATATATAAAATTCTTAATTTTAAAATTTAAAGAATAAAGAAATAAATGATATATAATTAATAATATATAATAAAATTTTTTTGAAATAAAAAAGGTTGAAATTAAAAAAATTTTAATTCCATAATCCGGATTGGAAAAATAAAAAAATAAATATTAATAAATTTTTTTTTTTAAAAAATAAAATTGGAAATTTAAAATTTAAAATATGATAAATAAACAATGAAATTTATTATCCAAAATATAAATAAATTTAATTATTAAAAAAAAATTAAAAAAAATAAAAAATATTTAAATTTTTATATATAAAAATTTAAAATAGATCGGGAAGAAATTATCAATTAAAAAAATTAAAAAATATAAAAATATTTATATATAAATTTTTATCATAAAATATATAATATTAAATGAGAGAATTTTTAAATGAAAAAAATTAAAATAAGAATTTTAAATTAAAAAATATCTTTATATAATAAAAATATATCCATATAAAATTTAAATGAACAATTTCAAATTAAAAGAATTTAATAAACTTAAATTTAAAATAAATTTATATACAAATTTAAAAGAATACAAAAAAATATTATTTGACAAATATTTTATATATATAAATTTATATATATATTTAAATATTTCTTTATAATAGAATAATTTATTATACCATAATTTTCATTTAATTATTTTCTTTCTGGTTTATAATAAATTAAATCTGTAAATAAATAACATTTGACTATATTTATATTTTTTGAATAACCATAAATAAGATAAAATTATTAATTAAAAGTATATTAATATATAAATATATGAAATTTTATAATAAATAATTAAGCACAATGAATATATGGCAATAAAAAGAATTAAAGGAAAAAAATAATCATTAAAAAATTATATATATATATATATATATATATGAAAAAACAACATACATATATATATAAATATATATATATAAAAAAAATATATATGTTTATATATATAGTAAATTATTTATATATATATATCCGTTTTTATATGAATAAATTTTACAAATAAAATCAAAAATAAGTTTTTTTGATTTAGAAATAGTCAGAATTTTATTTATTAATTAAATTTTTTTAGGAAAATTTAAAAAAGCAAATGATGAAATTATTTAATAAAAATAAATCAATTGGTTTTTGGGATTTTCTTAAAATTTTTAAAATAGATTTTCTTTTTTTTTACATTTTTTAAATTTTCAAATAACAATTTTCTTCAATATTAATTTTCATAATATTATATAATATTTATTTATATACATTTTAATATATAAATTTAAAAAAAAAAATATGTTTTAATTTTATTTTTATTTATTTGGTTTATTTTGAATCTTATTTTGATAAATATTTAGGAAAATACATTTTTTTTTATATAAAATTAAACAAGGGATAGATTATGAAGCAATATTTTAGAAAAATTTTGGTAATATTTTGGTTTTTTTTTCTGTTTGCATATATCATAACCTCAATGGATTATTTAATGCTGAAAAAAAAAATTTTTTATTTTTGGTAATATTTTTTTTGTTTAAAAATTTGTTTCTGGTAATATTTTTCCTTCAAAATTTTATTGTTTTAATAAATTTTTTCAAAAAAGTATTGCTGGTAATAGTTAACTATTTGCCCAGGGCTGGGACCCTAACAGGTGCTATCACCCCGGGTCAGGGTGGACCTGGGAAACACCAGCAATTAAGAGGTGGTTCCATCCTCCTCAAAAACCTCCTGATCAGATTTTTGCTGCTGGACGTAGTTTAACGATCCTACCCAGGATTCGGATGTAGTTTAACGTCTTAACCAGGAAATGTTTTTTTTTTTTGGCAAGATTAAACAAAAGAAAATTTGAAAACTTTTAAACAGAACAAAAACTTGAAAAAAGGCAAAAACATTTCAGTGAATTTATGCATGAAAAAATTTTTTAAAAAATTAAATAATAAAGTTATGAGTATAAGATATAAAATGATTTTCATTTGAAATATAAAAAATAAAAAACAATTATAAATTAATAATTATAAAGAAATATAACATATTTTTTTAAATTTAACCCCAAACATATATATAAAGATTTTGAATTTTAAAAAAAATTTTATAAATGATATAGAAATATAAAAACTAATAAAATGATAATAAAAAAATAAGGATTAATAAAACATGAAATTTGATAAAGCAGTTTTAAATTTTTTTTTTTCAAGACTCTTTAGGAAGCAAGGAGTTAATGAAGACTCGATAATTGAGAATCAGCTGGAGAAAGATTTAATTAATTAATAGAAGAACGGTTACAATAATATAGTTATGATATTTAAAAATGTACTTATAAAAAAATGAACTTTTTTCCAAATATTATATTTATTGAATTCATAAAAATTTATATATATATATATATAAATATATATTTTTTTTATAATATATAAAAAAAAGAAAATGAAAACAAGTTTTTTTTGACGATTCAAAAAATTGTTTAATTTCCCATTTTAAAAATTTTTTATTTTGAAAAATTCATTAATAAATTTCAACCTTTAAAAGGTTTCAAATTTTTTCATACCATAAAAATACATAATGATTTTAAACATAAATGTTTAACCGGCATTTATATAAATATATATTTTCCATTTAATTAATTTATTATAATTATATGAAAAATAAATATGTAACATTTAAAGAATAAAATTTTTTTAAAAACTGGTCAAAACTTATAATATGGTACATTAATAAAGAAATATACAAAAAAAAGGACATGATTTTTTTATTATAAATATTATATGAAAAAAATATTTTATTAAATTTTTTTCGTTACGCCATTTAATTGATTTAATATAACAAAAAATCAAAAGTCTTTTAGAAATACATTGTTTAAAAAATGGTAAAGTTCATTTTACTGATTGAAAATGGACATATATATAGTTTATATATATATATATATAAATTTATATATATATATTATATATATATATAAATATAAATATTTAATAATAATATGAGACATTATTTTTTATTATGAACAAATAATTATTTATATTTTCCACTTTGACAGAAAAATTTAAAAGTAAAAAATTTGTTTATACTTATTTATTTGTATATGAACGCACAACTTTTAAAAATTTAAAATCAAACTCAGCGTTGCTACTGCGCGCCCAAAAACAATAACTCATTTCCAATAGCATTTTTCGGATACAACAATACATATATTTTCGTTGTCCTCTTATTACTAAGAGAAAAAAACAAGAACAACATCTATTCCATACCTGAAGATGTCTGTAGGAACAGACGAAAGCTTGTAGTAAAAATAAGAACTAATACGGCAGAAATTTATAGAAACAAGGATCTTTTCATTCATAACGGATTCGGAGGTTTTTTGTATATTATTTGAATTGTTTGCGATGATGGATTTCTCGCCAATTAAATCATTAACCTTTGCATTTGTTTTTGTGTGAATAATTCATGAATTTTAAATTGATTGCACGTTTATCGTAATATATATATATATATATATATATATATATATATATATATATATATATATATATATATAGGCTGTTTATATAGATGCAATATATATATATAATAATTATGTCAATTGTTAACATTGAAAATTTAAAAAATAAATGTTTCTTTTATTTATATATTATATAAATAAATATATGAAATTTTATCATAAAAATATAGCATATATATAAATCATATATATATATATATATATATATATATATATATATATATATATATTAATATATATATATATCAATATATTATAAAGTGCAACTTATATTTATTTTTAATATTTATATAAATATATCTTTATAAATGATATATATATATATATAGAATATATAATATAAATATAGATCAAAAAAACAAAACATAAATTTAATATAATATTAAAATTTTTACCTAGAAATAGATTTAAATGTTAGCCACTGATTTAAAAAAAAATGAATATATTCTTTTCTATGAAAACAAATAAAAATATATATTAATATATATATACATTAATATATATTATATATATATATATATATATGTATTTTTTTATTCAAAATATCTGCATAATTTTATATATATATATAATTTTTTAATCTTATCCAAATTTAAAATATTTTCTGATGATGCAATTTTCTATGATAACGATTTGACTTTTGTTTAGTTCATTTCATTTATTAATAAAAGAAATACGCTCTATCTCTGACAAAATCATTTTATCCCAGTTCAAGTATTTATTTTAAAATATTTATATATAATATATATATATATATATATTAATCGAACAACAAATAAAGAAAAATTAACATTAGAATATCAAACGATTTTCAACTTTTTTTTTAAAACAGACACAACATAAATATCCTTAAATTGACTGCTGACCATGAGAAAAACAAATATATTTATTTCAATCAAAAAATTGATCCATAAAAGTTTCAAAATTTTAATGTGCCGCAAAGAAATTTTTTTACCCACATATATATAATATATAAAAACAAATATATATATTCAAATGGATAAATCAATTGCAACTTTATTAAATATGACATCAATACATTATACTATAATTTTCTTTTAAAATCATTGGCTGATTAAGTGACATGAATCTTTTTTATTCTTATAAAAGATATCAAATATTTTTTGGCTTATTTTCGAAAAATAAAATATATATTTATAAAAAAAGCCATGGGCGGATTAGAAATTTATGATCAAGTTTTATTAAAATTTTTTTGAAAACAAATCGTCAGATAATAAATCAATAAAATAATTTCATTTTGTCGTTTGGAAATAAATTTTTGTTTTTAGATAATTTAAAATATATATAATTAGAACTTTATACGGAAATATATTTATTTTTTCAGATATAAAAATACAATCTTATCATTCATATATATATATATATATATATATATATATATATATATATATATATATACTTTTGAATAAAAGTTTATGAAAAAGTCAAAATATTATATTTAAATGAAATTATAAAACAGATTTTCAATAAATATAGAGCAAATAAATATGAATTTTAAAGATTTATTTTTTGGAAAAAGACATTTTGTATAGTTTTTAAGTGACACTGATCTGGGTTGATATGTAAAAATCATATAAAGGGCTATATATATAAATATATTTATTTATATTTCAATGTTTAAGTTGATTGGAAAATTTTCCTTTAATTATATATATATATATATATATATATATATATATATATATATTATATATATTTATTTTATATGATCCTTTGTTCAAAAAATCAGCTCAACATTGTTATTTTTCATTGGATAAAAAAATTTTATTTTTTTTTTTTTTTGAAATTTTTATACAAATATATATTTATATATATATAAATATAATATATAAAATAAATAAAGTAAAAAAAAAAATCCTTTTATAAAAAATTTTTTATTTTTTTAAAGTAACATATTTTAGAATATATTTAAATAACAAAAATATATATATTATATATATATATATATATATATAATTATCCCCAAAAATAATAAATTTAATATTTACTCTATTTTTTGATTTATAGCAATAAATAAAAGTTTATCAAATAATAAATTTTTTAAAAAACCATATTTGTTTATATATATTTTATAATAATGTTGGAAATCAAATTTCTCAGAAATATAAACAAAAATACTAAAGAAGGCCAGATTTATTAAACAGTGTGAAAATCATGAATTTTATAAATAAAAAAAACACAACATTTGAATTATATAATACATAAAAAAAAAAAATATTTCATCTCAAAAATATAAAAGGAATTGTAAAGAAAAAAAAATTTTTGATTATTAATAAACTTAAATATGAATATTTATATTTATATATATATATATTTATTTTTATATAGTTATCTTATATTTAATTTTAATTGTAACAGTGCAAAAAAATCTTATTCAATTTACATTTTGTGTGAAATTTTTTTTTTTATTTTTAATAAAACAACAGATTTTTTTACACAATTTTGTTTGCCATTTTAGATTTATGAATATTGTATACAATATTAATTTATTGAGTTTATTAAAAAAAAAATATACTTATAAAAAAAAACAAAAAAATAAGAAAGGTAATATGTAAATTTTTCTACATTCCTTAAAACTGATTATTAATTATGAAAAAAAAAAAACATTTTTTTTTTTTAATTATAAAAAAAAATTTTAATCAATTTTGCAGGTTGGTATTATCAATTCTAAATAAAATTTAAATTAACATGTGATTAAAATAATAAATATATAAATATATATATATATATATATATATATATATATATATATATAAAAATTAAATTATAATAAATTTTTAAATCATTGGAATTCTTTATGTAAAAAAATATTTTTCAATAAAAATTCATGAATTCAGTCAAATATATTATGTATAAAATAAATTTGAATCAATTTTTTTTTTTTACTATATTCTCATATAAAAAAAAATAAATAAAATATATTTTGACTTTATTATTATTTTAAAATGTAAACAAAAAAAAAAACAAACCTTTTTACTCCATCATAAATAAATACATATATATATATATATATATATATTTATATATATATATATATAAAAAAAATATAAATTATCTTTAAAACTTATATTGAATTATTTTAAACTTGGATTAACAAAAATAGAATAATATAAAAAAAAAATTTTATAAAATAGCTCAGTTTATTAAATAAAATAAATTAAAAACGTTTCAAAATAAAATTCTGAGGAAAAATTTTTATTTTATATATATATATATATATATATATATATAAATAAAATATAATTAAAAAAAAAACAAGAATAAAATTTAAAAATAAATGGTTTCTTAACATTTTTGAAAACTATATATATTAGATAACTGAAAAAAATATTTTTTAAAAAAAAAAAATACATACAATTTCGGCATATGATTTTTCAATGATTTTTTTTGAAGAAGATTGCCATTAACGATATACAATATATTATATAAATTTATAAAGAAATTGAAATGGTCGAAAAATCGAAATGAAAAATGAAAGTCTTTTTTAAACCATGAAGAATTTTAATTAAATTATAATTAAAATATTTAATAGATAATATTCAAATTAATAAATGAAAAAAACAAAGGACATTAAAATATAAAAATTTTAAATTATTAAATATATAATATAAATTAAAATTATATATATATATATATATATAAATATATATTTAAATTCTTGAGATTTTATAGAAAAATCATCTCAAAAGGAATTTTTTATATCCCAAGATATATTCATATTTTTATTAAAGCAAAACAATCAAAAAATGAGAAATTCTTATTGCTACCTCATCTCACTTTTTAAATTTAAAGCTCATTTTAAATATTAAAATTTAAATATTTAAAAAATATATATATATATAATTTTTTGGACATCTTAGGAAATGAATTGACTGAAACAAAAAAAAATTTCAAATTTTGAAAAAATGAAACTTTAAAATAATTATCAATTTCTAAAATAGATAATATATATATATATATATATATATATATATATATATAATATAGAATATAAATATATTTGAATATATATATATATATAAGAATATGTTTAATATATATATATATATATTATAATATATATTTATAAATGTAAATTAACAGAAGCATTATTTTATATTTCAAGAATTGATTTAAAAAAAATTTTTTTTTTTTGTGAAAATCTTAATTTAAAAAAATAGAAAAAAATAAAAACCCTGAATTTAATTTAAAAATTGCAATTAAAATTAAAAGCAAAATTCCATTTCATCTTAAATTAAATTTTTTAACTTTTTTTTTTTATCTCTAAAAATATTTAAAAAATTCTCTGTTTATAATAAACAAAAATAACAAACTGAATGAATTTGTATATTTTACAGAAATTTTTTGTCCTCCTCCTGGAATTAAACATATATCCTCATGGAACCAGAAAATAGAATCACATTGCTATACGATAATAAAGAGAGGATTCCAACAACTAGTTAATTTTATATGTCACCCTAAAAATATTTTGGATATAAAAAACTAACATCAATTATAAAAACAATTCTACTAACTAGTAAAAAACAGGAAAGAAAAATCATTCAGTATATGAAATCCTTCAACCAAATGGTTAGTATTAATATAGGACAGAAATTCCTATAGCTTTAATTGAAAAACACTTTCCTATATAATAGTATACTTATAAATATATATTATGAAAATATATATAATAAATATATATAACAGCTGCATTGAAAATCTAGAAAGTATAATAAAAAAAACACAATAATAAAATCCTGAATAAAACCCCCATGCCAGAATAGTATTAATAAAAACCCTACACTTAAATTAGACAAAAATAGTGAAAAATTATGTGATTGTAGAAACCCAGAAGACTGCCCATTGGAAAATAAATTTGCATAAAATCTGTGGTATACCAATGTACTATATCATCCATTGAGAGTCCTAATACTAATATGATATACATTGGGTCTACGAAGAATGAATTTAAAACCAGATGGAGGCAGCATAAGTGCTCTTTCAACAATATAAAAAAAAGAAATCAGACATCTCTATCTAAATATTTTTGGCATTTGAAGGAAATAAATAAAACACCAAAAAGTAAAATGGAAAATTATAAACAAAACTAGAACTTGTAAAACTTGGGATGACCCATGCCCTTTATGCCTACATGAAAAAACTACACATTATTAAGTTTCTAAATAATAAAAATCTATTAAACAATAGACATGAGTTAACGGTTTTTTGTCGACATCATCAAATTTTTTTGCATTGAATAATTAGCATAAAAAAAACAAACAAAAATATAAATTTTTAAAATCCATAGTCTAATAAAATAAATAGTTTAAATAAAAACCCTAAAAAAAAAAAAAATAACCCTTTATGAAGTCGTCAAAAAAAAAAAAATGTTAGCGGCGACAGTTTTTTATATACACAAAACCCTTTCATAAAAAAAAAAAAAAAAAAAAATAAATAAATCTCCATAGACACGTAAACCAGACTAGACGATGTCATCTTCCGTTTTAAATTTAGACACCCCTAACCTTACCCTGACTTGACATCTATGAATGTAACTGAGATATTGATACAAATTATTAACACCCAACACACCTTTACCCAATTTAAACAATTCGCTCTAGCTGCTGTTACCATGGAAATTTTAATTTCAATAATGAATATGCTATTAAAACACGTAAATTTCAGAAATAAGTTATTCAAAAAAAAAAAAATTTCGCTTGAAGATGGAACAGAGCTTTTTTAATTCAATTTAATTCAAATAATTATATTGAAGTTTTCGGCTCTTGTTTTGAAACATGAGACCTCTTATGTAGTGTGTTGGAATCATTTTTTAAAATAAATAATTATATATATATATATATATATATATATATATATATTATTTTAAAATATTTTTACGTCTTTAAGAACTTTATATATATATATATATATATATATATATATTACTATATATTTTCGATAAATATAATTTTGATTTGCACCAGGTTAATAATATATAAT
>CAHIKZ030001849.1:427500-455000 GCA_903632075.3 Acanthosepion pharaonis
ATCAAAGTAAGACGGATTTGAACGAGTATAATTTTATATATATATAATTTTTTATTATATATTTAATATATATATTTATATATATATAAGTTTTAATTTTCAAATTATAATTTTGTATAAAATTTTTTCATCATCTTCACTCTTATTAAATAAATATGAAAAATTCTTAATTTAAAATTTTAATTTCAAATTCATTAAAAAAAATCAAAAACAAGAAATATAATTTAAAAAAAAAATTGAATTTATAAAATTATGTAATAAAGATATATATATCATTACCGATTTAAAATTGAACCTCAATATTTAGAATTTTTTTGTTTATAAATTGATTATTTAAAATCAATAAGAGCCAAATGAATAAATTCTGACCAAAATATGCATAAAATATTAACTTCCAAGCAATATATATATATATATATTAATATATATATATATATATATATATATATATCAATATATAATCAAAAAATGATGGATTGGATAATTCAATCAAGATGATATAAATTAAGATTTTCAATGTATTTTTTTTTAATCATTTTAATTTTTAATATTTTCCTGAACTTTAATTATATTTCAATTTTAAAAAATTTTTATCAATTTTTCCAGCGAGATGTATAATTCTTAAATGAATAAAGAAACCTCCATTTTTGACAGGTTCTTCGTTTTGATGCGTTGAACATTTCGACAATGTTCAACGAAAAAAAATTATAAATGAAATGGATAATCATTTTTTTACGAAAATATATATATTATCATATATATCATATATATATATATATATATATATATATATATATATATATTTATTGTTTGTATTTAGGCAGAAATTTTTCGTTGAAGTTTCATATATATAATATAGAATTTTTTGTCTATTTATTTTTTTTGTGAAATTTTTGTTTTAGATTTTAATAACAATGGATTAAATATTATTTAATTTCGTTAAATAACCAAAAAAACTGGCTTGAAACGAATTTTTTCACATTTGAATGATAACTCTAAATTTTTAGGCATTTAAAACAACATGCCTGAAAATAATACACAATTCCAAAAGGAAAATCCTTGTTGAAAACACAACTATACTCAAAACATGAAAACAATAAACAAAAACTAAAAATTCTTGAAGCTATATACATAAAACATGTTGAAACCTAACCTAAACAAAATAAACTATGAAAAATCCACAAATATTCTTAAATGCCTATAATTGATAACAGAAGCCATTGGTTTATACCAACGGCTTCCCATATATAATCGTTTAACTTATTTTTCATGTGTGATGTCATGAGCTGTACGATTTTTTTCATGTCGTCTTAATATGCAGAATTTGTCGTTGCTTTGAAAATTTTCAAACAAACAAAAACAGACTATCATTATTTTTTTCGTCCGTGTATTTGTTTGATATATTGAAATGTAATTGTCATCTTTGATAATGGCTTATGTAAGCCGAAAGCTTAGATAGGATTTTAAAACATGTATCAATATGGTGTTTTTTTTTAAATCTTTCAATGATAATGTTATTAAGCTTATCAGACAATATGAAAGGAATTTAGATAAAAAAAATAGACAAAACTTGTCTATATTATTTAATGAAACATGCATTAATATATATATATATATATATATATATATATATATATATATATATATATATATATATATATAATATATATAATATATATATAATTGATGAACTTTAAGATTTTTTAAATTTTGTACAGGTGGAATTTAAAAATAGGTGATTAATGAATTCAGAAACTTAAGAAGTTATTCCAATTAATTAATTACATGTTTAATACCCTATTAAATAATATGAATTCATTTTTTATTTCCATCTATTTTAAATTGAGGAGGAGGAACATATAAAGTAGCAAGTTAATTATCAAAAAACAAAAAGAAGGAAATTCTAATTTAAATGAACCTTATTATTTTATACCTCCGTATGGCCAATTCTTATATCAGGAATTTTTAATGCTGCTATATACTGCATAATGTGGTTCCCCACCATGTTAAAAATTACACAAAAATTTAAATACAACATCATTTCCAAATGCTTCAGAACATTTTTGTAATAGATTAATACCTTTTTGTTTTTTAAATTTTTATATCTGAATTTTTTAAAAGTATTCACAAAAACCTGCTTAATTTAGGGCAAATTATTATGATGAAAATTCCTGATAAAATTTTTAAAACAATGACAATTTAGACATTTATTTATATAAAGGGTGTTTCATTAAGACGGATCAAAGTCAGTAGTAAAAAAAATCGATGTTATTGGTGAAAAATTTATTTATTTCTCTATTGGATCATGTTATTTAAGTCATGGCAAATTATGTGAAAAAAAATAATATCGCCCAAATGTCCGCCAAGTTTTTCGGCGGCACACTTCCACTCGATGGTCAAAATTTTTGATGACGTCTCTGCATAGTTGCTCCTAAAATCTCACCAATATGCCTTATTATCTCATCCTTCAGCTGTTGAATTGTTGTTGGCTTGTTGGCATAGATTTTTTTTTGAGATGACCCCCAAAGGAAGAAATCTAAAGGCGTCAAGTCGCACGATTGTGGTGGCCAACTGACTTTGCTGTTTCGAGAGATGATGCAACCTGGGAACTTATTCAAATTCTGTTTCATCGTCCATTTTCATAATTGGCTTCGATAACTTTAACACGTTGTTTGATTGTTAATCTTTCCATGGTTGAAATTGCCAAGGACTTAAGTTGTTAAATCTGAAAAAAAAAAAAAAAAAATCATTAGACGCTTAAACTTAATTCACATTTAAAATCGGTCCAATTTATTGAATACTTTATTTTATTATATAATTTTACATGTAAAAAATGTTGTACTTATATTTTTAAATCTTGATTATTCAAACTTTTTTTAAAGTTTGTTGTTATATAATATTTATACATTTTTAAAATTTCAATTTTTTATTTCCAAAATAAACTTAAATACTGCTCGTTAGTGGTAAACTTTTTAAGATTTTATAAAAGGCTAAAATATGAAAATTCATTTTGGAAGAAATTTTTTCCAGATGTATTAATTTAAAAAAAAATCATGAAGAGATACTTGGACTTGAACAATGATTTGATTTTGAAGTTTTTTATTTAAAAAAATATATATAACATATATCAAAATACATATTTTTGACTCTGCTCAAAATACATATGCTTTTTTAAAGACGAAACAAATTATTACAAGCACATTCTTATAGCTAGTTTTAATTTCTTTTCGTATCGTTAGAAATTGGGTATCTTATTAACAATTAATTTTATTCCGCTGAATGCATTGTTGTTTTAAATATTAATTTTTTTTTTTATGAAAAGAAATGAAAACATGAATTTTCGAACATTTAAAAAATTTCTATTTAAAATCCCAAATATTAATATAACAGAGATATCACATCAGAGCTAACGTATTGCGGTGATACTATTTTATTTCCATTTATATTTTTTCGAACAAACATAAAATTCATCAACAATATTTAATTAGGTTCCATATATATATTTATATAATATATTTATATATTAATCACTTATGTTCAGAACTTTTAGCCTTTAACGTGCAAAGCGTCTGATTTGAACAGGTTGAATTCAACATGCCATGAGGAGAAATACTTATAAATATCCACCTATGGAATTTTCTTTGTTTTTTGATTATAAGTCTTTAATTCCTTCATCTTAGATAAATTATTTTTTAAAGAACTATTTAAAGCCAGAGTTTTGAGGCGTTTATTCATTTATTTAATTTCACTTTTTGGACCAATTTATTTAAATTGCAAAATGATTTGCCCAAGAAATGATTTGATCATTAAATGTAAAATAATGGTCAAATATTACGTTACAAAAAAAATATACATTATTAAAAAACTTGTTGTTGAAAAAAAACTAAAAGCTTATATTGAAATTAAACATATTTTTTATTCCAGTGATATATTTTTTAAATTAATATATTCAAAGTTCATTTCGTTATATTTCAAAAAAATCTTTCTGTTTGATTTCATACTGTTATCATCAAATGAATGGAAATTTAAAGGACAATATCGTTGAAATAACAAATTGACAAAATAAAATTCTTGTCAAAGTAATATTTATTTCTAATTAAAAAAGGTTTATTCAAACTGTTCTATAAAATTGACAATCTAGAAATAAACGTTTGTAAGAAAACTGGATCCTATTTCGTAGTAATTAAATTTAGGCGTAAATAGCATAGGCGAAATAAAGGACAAGATAATGTACCTCCACATCAGTCTGTATTTATTTTGAAATCAAGACTGAAATAAAATGTGATTTAAAAAAAAAAATGTAATAATATTTTACGAATATTGGAAGAAATTTTCACAGTTGATAAAAATTGGATCTTTCGTTGATATTGAGAAAATATTTCTGTATAAATCCAGAAAAATTTTATATGATATATCATATTCCAGAAAGTACATGAGTCAGTCATTAATATACTTTGTGGATAAAAGAGCCAAAACGTATACTTGGTCATCATTTCCCGGAGCTGTTTCTAAAATTTCCGATCTTATAAACAAAATCGTTTGTTTTAAAACGATTTTATTACAGTATTTTTTTTTTTTTGGTCAAACCAGTTTTTTACAATTGTTAAAGGAAAAATATTTAAGAACAAAAGAAAGATGAAATCAACATAAAATGAAATTTTTTCCGAAAAAAAAAAATCCTACAACACATAATATTTATTTTAAAATATATATATTATAATATATATAGTTTTAATATTTTATTATATATTTTATTTAAAAAATTTAACGACGTACAAAATTTTATACTCCCTGGAGGACCATAACATTAATATGAATTCAACACATTTTTAAAACAAAAAAATTTTAAAATCTATAAAGATTTTTGAGGCGACGAAACAAAATTTTTTTTTATTTCCAAAAACAGATTCAAAAAATAAAAGTCTCACTGCTGTCTTCCACAGAAACTTATGGAAAAAACCAATAAATTTTATCATTTTATGCTAGGAAAAAATTTTTTCTATTAAACGACCTAATATTTTAATCTGTATTCCATCAAAACCTAGTAAATTAGGGTTGAAATAATTTAAATTCATTTAAGGCTTTTTATATATGCGTCCAAAATTATGATGATTATAAAGTAAAAATTTTGATAAAAAAACTTTATTTTTTTATTTTTTGCAAAAATTTTATAAATTAATTTTCAATTTTGTAACATTAAAAATTTAAATATATAATATATATATATATATATATATATATAAAATATATATATATATATATATATATATATATATATATTTATAATAAAACAAAAATAGACATAATTAAAAAAAAATAGTTTCAAAATTTCAGAGCCATATTGAAATGTTGGCATTTAACATATTTTTGATTTAAAAAATATGTTAAAAAATTTAAAAAATGAAATTTTTTTTTTAGTAAAAAAAAACTTAAAATATAATAAGTATTAATAAATAATATAAATTTAAATTTTTTTTAATAAGTGCAGAATATTCAAGTTTTATTAGAAATTAAAATACTATGAAAATGAAACTGACAATTATATTTTTGATTTTATTTGATTTTTTTTTTTTTTTTTTTTTTTTTTTTTTTAAAACTTTTGTTTTTTTTATAAATCGGTTTTGAATATATTTTTTTATTTTTTTTTTTTTTTTTTTCGGGTTTTTTTTTTTTTTTGAAAAGAAACAAAACGAAAATTTTAAGGGTAAAACATATAAAAAATTCTTTTTAATTTATTCACTGGAAAAAATTTAAAATTGAATTTACATCTTTTTACTTTTCAAATGAAATTAAAAAATAAACTAGTTAACAAATCAATATGGAACATTTTTAGGAATTTATATTTTCATATAAATATATTAAAAAAAATGGAAAAAATTTGATGACATTTACAGCCCAGAAAACATTAATTGTTTATAAGAAAATTAAAAAAATATTTATTTCATTTTATTTAAAAATGGATATATTTTTTTGATAATTTTATATTTATTAAAAACTCATTGAAAGTCAACTTAGTTAATTTTTCAATTTATAATCAATTAATTTTCAAATGAATACGGAATAGGATGGAAATTTAAATATTTTATATTTTTACATCAGTTCTAAATTTGATATCTAAATATATAATATTATATTTGAATATATATGAATAAACGATATATGATTATTATTGAATTTGTTTGTTTAATCATATCAAACCTTATGGGTCATTTAATACTGAAATTCTATTAAAAAAATAGTTTTATGAAAAAATAAAATATGATATATGTTAATATGCTTTCAAAAAAATGAATATTATAGAAATAAAAAATCATTTTTCAATTAAAAAAACATGGTTATTTTTTTATATTTGTCAATAAATATAAAAAAATATATTTTAAATTTATATCTTGAAATATGAAAAATATTTCTTTGTAAAATTATATGAATTAATTTTCAATTAAAAAAGAAAATGTTTGTTTGGTTCTATGGTTGATTTTTTTAGCATTATATCAAACTTATTCGATCCAATATTGAGAATATAAATAATTTAAAACAAAATAAAAAAGGAAAATATAAATATATTTTGAATTTTGAAGATCAAAGTTGATTGTTTTCAAAAAATCAGAAAGAGAGTTCCAATCGACCTGTTTGAATTTTGAAAATACTTTTAGAAAGAAATTACAAAAACATACCATACCAATTAAATTATAAAAAAAATAAATCTTAAATTTAATTTTTTAGCTCTAAAATATATATATAAGTTATCCAAACAATTTGTCACAAATATATATATATATATAAATATATATATATATAGAATATATATATATATGTAACAGCAAAAATTGTCCAAATCATGTAACATTTGGAATTGTTCCATCCCAAAAAATGTTTAAAAAAAAAAAAACACTAAACTAATGATTTTTTTTTTTTTCCAGGTTTTCAAATAAGACGTTTAGCCATCATGACACCATTTTTCGTAAGAATCACTGAAAAACCTTTTGAGTTATTCAAATAAAGATTGTTTTGTGTCAGATCCAATGTCTTCCCAACTGAGCAATACTGAAAAGATCATTCAGGCCTTCAGTAATGCTACCAACATTCATACTCTGGGTTCCATCTTCAACGTTCATTCAAGAACCATCAAGAGAACGGTGAATAAGTTTATAAAAAGAGGTCACAGCAGAGAGGAAAACTGATCACGAGCTCACAACAAGAAGAGGGATCATCATTTCAACTTAGGGCTAAAGAGATCAATTAGAAATGATCCAATTCAATCCAAAAGACGTTTAGTGTGTGAGAGAGGAGTTTCAGTCAGCTTTGACAGTCCAAAGAGAAGTGAAAAACTTGAAAATGAAATCGTATGTGAAACCTGTGAGGCGACTTGTTACTCCGGAACAGTAAGATAGAAGGTTAGAGAGGGCGGAGATCATCTTGAATAAGTTTGAAAGATCATATAATATATATATATATATATATATATATATATATATATATATATATATATATATATTTATATTTATTTCATGAATCTTTCATGAGCTTCCGATCCTTAGCTATGATTAATTAATGATGAACATGTCATTTTCGTTTATGATCGATTTCATCACGATTCTTCTGTTAAGCTTGGAGAGTAATAATTATACATTCTTATTGCTCAAAGTAGAGTCCAATAGTGTTAAAAAAACCCTCGGAGAATTCCAGTAAGATATCTTTAATCATTTTTAAGATACAACGGTTCAAATCTTAATCTAACAATTGGACAATTTTGCTGTTACACGATTTGGACAAATTTTATGTATATATATATATATATATATATATATATATATATATATATATATATATATATATATATATTTATTTTGGAGATATGCAAATAAGGTTTAAAAATATCACCCAGCTGTAGGATAAATCTTGATAATCATACATATATATTAACAGACAAATTTTTAAATCATATATAGGAAAATTATATTTTATTGAAGGTTTCTAATATTTATAGTTAATGTAAAAATATTTTTTAAATCTTGAATCAGGGTTGATTTATATGAAAATTTTGGCATAATAAATATAAATAAATAAAAAGATTAATGAATATAATTTCAATTTAAAATTGTGCCAATAAAAATTGGATAATATTTCTATTATATAAAAAAAAAAATTCAAAATTTTTGTTAAATGAAAATTTTCATTTGTTATTAAAAATGCATCATCCGTACAAAAAAAAATAAAATTTTTCAATTGTAGATATATATATGCCTTCCAATATTTTTAAAACCTTTTAAAATAGATAATGGGCAACAAAAATAAATAAAAAATTCAAAACAATTATGCAAACAAAAATATGCATCAAAATATGAATTTAAAATAAAATTTGAATGAAGGAAAAATTTTTTTCAAATTGTTTTTTTTGTTTTTTTTTTTTTTTTTGTTGGATAAATTTCCTGAAATAAGTAAAAATAAAAAAATATTTTTTTTGAAAGTGAACTTTGTTAAACAAATAGATAAAAAAAGCAAAAGAATAAATTAATGTCAAATTTTGAATGAAAAAACATTTATGACAAAAATTTTCACAAATGAAAATTTTAAATTATCTAAAAAATAAAAAATCAACATGATTTATATTAAGTTTTTTAAATATTTATATTGTTCAACTGTTATCTTCTCTTAAATGAAATAAATATATATTTTTATAATATATATATATATAATTCTGCTATTCCAGGATCTCAAAATATTGAGCTGAGTTGAATATTGTAATATTTAAAACTATTGACAGATATTCAGGAATAAAAAAAATTTTTTATTCAGGCTTTTAAATAATAAAAATTTAAAAATATTAATAACGTTGAAACATCTATTGTAAACTTTGAACGGTTTTTGAGATATAAAATATTTTTATAAATTGAAAAAAACTTTTACTTAAAATTTAAAAAATTTTTTAATTTTATTTTTAAGTTGTTTAAATTTAAATTCAAATAAAATAGTTAAAAAATTTAATTTTAAAATAAATTTTTTATTTTTTTATATTTATATTGATATTTTAAAATAATTTTTAATTTATCAGAATCTATTTAGAATATATTACAATGAAAAAAAACAAAAAAAATATATTTTGTTAAATAATGAAATTTGAAAATTTTTATGAAAAATATATAAATTACAAGGTCAATTTTGATATTTGAATTGCATTTAGAAATGGCAGAAAATCAAAAAAAATATTTTTATATCAAATTTTTTATATAAAAATAATTTATTAAGTAAATGTCAATTTTTTTGAAGAGCAAAATCAAACTAAACAGAGCAAACATTTTCTTTTTTTAAATTAATTATTTTTACAAAAATATTTAAAATTCATTTTTTGACGCAGTTCATTTAAACATTAATTTGATAACAAATAAAAGAGTTTAAAAAAATGAAAATAAAATTACCTTTCAATAAAAATTTTCATGATTTTCTGGGAACCATTTTCATAAGGTTTATATAACTTTCTTTTAAAAATTTTTATATAGTTTAAATATTTTATAAATATTTAAAATATAATATATATATTTATGAAATATATATATTTTTAATAAATTTAAATATGACAATTAACATATAAAAATACTTGGAATTTTAATACCCGTATAGAAAAATTAATTTAAAAAAATATTTTCAAATTGTTAAAATAATCTTTGAAATCACTCTAAATCTGATATATTTGTTAAATAAAATTGAAATATATAAAATTATTTTACACATTATTAAAAATAAATAAATATTATATAATATTTTTTGAAAAATTGGTTTTATTTTTATATATTTATCATAGATTCTAAAAAAATTTTAAAATATCTAATTTTTAAACCAGAGGGTTTAAAAAAATGCTCCACAAATATAAAAAATGAAAATTTTTTAATTTTAAAAAATAAAAAAGTAAATTTAAGAAAAAATTGATAAATATTCTTTTTTTGGAAAAAGCGTCAAAAAATAGAGGTGATTAATAATTGGAAAAAAAAGGGTTCAGTAAGGTCAACGAAGACAAATTTCATAAAATGAGCTATATTATAAATATATAAGAAATTAAAAAAAATTTAAACATTATCGAATAGGATTCATTTTTGCTAAAAAATATATGATTTGAACGCAATTATAAAATTTTTTATGTTTTTTTGATAAAATAATTTTTTTAATTTTTTTCAATAAATCAACATCTAAAAAATTTTTTTAAAATTTTAAATTATTAATAATTATTTTATAAATAAATTTTAATATTCAAAGTATACCTAAATATATTTATTTTTAGGGAATATCAACTTCATAATGGGATAAAAAATAAATTATTTAATCATATATAAAAGATTTATAAAATTTAAATTTAAATGAATTTTTTTTTTTTCACATTTTTGTATAATTATTTATATATATTTTAACATATTACAGGGTTAACGTCGGAACAATAAATATATTGATTTAGAATCGACAAATTAAACGTTTTGAGGAAATATAAGAAAAAAATGGATTAATGAAAGGATTTTTTTTATAAATATATTATTCTGATATTCAACAATTAAAATAAAATAAAAATAGAATTTCAAAATTGGAATGTTTCAGTCTCCCAATGTTTTTATTTTTTCTGATCGGATGAGTTTGATATTTTCATAAACATGTTTTGAACCAAAGGAAAAAATTAAAGAAAAGAAATTTCTTATTAGATATTTTATTAAAAATTTTTTAAAATCTAAAAATTTAATAAATATTTTTTGAAAATATTATATATTTAAAAAAAAATATCATGAAAAATATAGAAAGTCTGATCAATTTATAGAAAGAGATAGTTGTTAAATTCAAAACCTGTTTAAAAATTTGTTTTTTTTTTTTTTTAAATAATGGCGGATTTTTCCTATTTAACCTTATAATAGAATTTACGTTTGTCGACATTTTTTTGGAATTAAATTTAATTTTTAAAATTTTTTTAAATATTCATACATTTTTTCATTATATATATATAATATAATTATTTATATATATTTATTATTGATAAAAAATGGATATTTAGAAAATTTTAAAAGAAATTTAAATTGATTTTTTCCTGTTGAAAAATTTATCAAAAAAGCAAAATATATTTTTTAGGAAAATACTTTTTTGTAAAAAAATTTCATTGATAGAATTGAAAAAAAAAAATGTTATAGACAAGACTGTTTGATTCTATTTATTTTATTTATGAATGAATAAAAATTTTTACATAACAGTAACTTTCTTCATTAGGAAACTTGTAAAAATTCAATAAAATCTTATAAGATATGAGAAATTAAATTAAAAAAATAATATTTACAAACATTTAAATTTAATTTTGCATTTTGTTCAAAAAAAAAAAAAGCCATAAAAATTTTTACATAAATAGAATTACACTAATTATCAAAAATGAATTTTTATATATTCTAGAATATATTTTATTGTTATTTTTTTTCAAAATTTAAATTAGAAAATTGATGGAAAAATTGAAAATTTAGAAGGAAAAATGAGATGCCCAAAAAAAAAAGTAAAAAAGAAAAGACTTAAAAAAAAAAAAAAAAAAAAAAAAAAAAAATTCTTAATTTTAAAAAAAAAAAAATTCAAATAAAAAAAAAAGACTTTTGGACAACATTTTTTTATCTAAATATATTGATTAAATATTTTAATTGAAGGCATATTGAGAAAGGACATTAAGGGGTAAAAATATGATTTTTTTTTCAAATATTTAGGCATATAAGTAAAATTTATTAGATTTTGAAAAAGGATGTGGATAAATCAAGGTAACTGGAATGTAGAATTGAAATCTACATTTGAATATTTAATTTAAATTATGTGAAAATATAGAAATGCTGGAATAGTTTTAGATTTTAAATTTCAAGCCTTGAATATTTTATTAATGGGTTGAAATTTAAATAAATATAAATTTTTAAAAATTTAAAATGGAATCAATATTTGTTATATCAATTTGACATTAGGAACGCCATTTTATATAAATTTCTATTTTTTTTTTATTCACATCTAAATATTGGATAATTTCAAAAAAATAAATTGAAATAAATGTTATTTAAATAAAAAATTTTTTTCTGTCCTTTATCTTTTTATAATTCTGTCTATCTCAATATTTATATTTGTATTTGATTTATACATATAGATAGATAGACAATAGATAGATCAGATATAGCTTAAATAAATATTTAATAAAATGAAACAATTTGATAAACATTTCCTTTTTTTTTTTTATCATTCATCATTCTGTCGGATTCATAATCCATATTTGATCTATATTTTTACAACACATAGTTCAACATAGATAGATAGATAGATAGATAGATAGATAGATAGTTGAAGCTTAAATAAAAGTGAAACATGTTAGATTGATAAACATTTCCTATTTATTCTTTATCTCATCATTCTGTGGGATTCCAATCCATATTTGATCTGTATTTGATCCCAATTCATAGACAGACAGACAGACAGAGAGACAGATAGATAGATAGATAGATAGATAGATAGATAGATAGATAGATATTACCAAGGAAATGGCTGCAAAAAGAGATAGATAGATAGATAGATAGATAGATAGATAGATAGTGAGATGAATCGATCGATAGATAGAAGCAGATTGGAGCAAAAAGAGAATATGAGACTAGGGATGAATGAGAAAAAATAGAGAGCAAGGGAAAGAAGTAAACGGATATTATATATATATATATATAGATAGATAGATAGATAGATAGATAGATGAAACTTAAATAAAATTGAAACGTGTTAAATTGATAAACCTTTCCCTTTTTGTTTTTTTTTATGTCATCATTCTGTCGGATTCCGATCCATATTTGATCTGTATTTGATCCCAACTCATAGATAGATAGATAGATAGATAGATATGTCGTTACAGAAAAAACGTGATTTATTCCACGTATTTGAATATGACGTAGGCATCGTTAATGAGTGACAAAACGTTGTTCGCTGAACTTAAATTTACTCAATAAAAGTTGTTTTTGTTTTAAGCATTTCACCCCAAGCAAGGCGAGGCGGGAGTGCCACTAGCACGCGAGGGGGTTACAGAGAGTGGGAGCAAGAGTAAAGAGTCGCGATTGAGGAAAGGATAAAGAGAAGGACAGGGGAATTAGATCAAGGCATCAGATGATGTCAATTGACATTACATTTGAATATTTGAAGACTATAACTATTTAGGGAAGCAA
This sequence comes from Acanthosepion pharaonis, assembly GCA_903632075.3. Taxonomy (NCBI): domain Eukaryota; kingdom Metazoa; phylum Mollusca; class Cephalopoda; order Sepiida; family Sepiidae; genus Acanthosepion; species Acanthosepion pharaonis. The sequence goes on from CAHIKZ030001849.1 coordinate 440,688, forward strand.
GTAAGAGGAAGGGAGTTCCACAGACGGGAAGTGCAAGACATGAAGCCATTGGAGTATAAGAGACGGCTACATTTAACCGTTTCGACAGGGAAAGGGTGGGACTGAGATGTGAACCTAGCTTAAATTCCTGCAGTTTGGAAACCAGCGAAAATAGCCCGTCGGTGTAGTTACCGTCAAAGTACTTGTAAAAAAAACCAGAAGGAAGAGATAGCATATCTGTGAACAAATTGACTGTAAACGAGATGCCAGACCAGAACCAACCACATTGCATATCCGTCTCTGGATTTTGTCGATGACCCTAAGACGAACAGTGGGGGCTCCAGGCCATATATGGCAGCAGTATTCCATGCAAAGGAGAATGGTTGACTTATAGATCTGAAGGAAGGCTTAAGGGCGAATATGACGTAAGTCTAAATGCCGTAAAGCTTTCTTTTTTACAGTTATTTAAAAAAAAAAAAAATGGCTGAGCTTCTAGCCTAGGCATCAGGTCCAAGCAACGTAGCTCTGCATTCATCAATTGGAGTACTTTCCTGATTTAGCGCAGTGTTCCGAATAATCTAATGTCTTCAAATACTGTAGATGCAGGTCCTTCCATTTTTCTTGCTTATTAACATTTTTCTGACGGAGGACGGTAAGTGCGACACTGAGATCCATAGACGTATTGTGATGGCCAAGGACACATTCCAAAAGCTGGGGAGAGTACCGCGAGACAGGAGGATTTCTTTGGTAAAAAAAAAAGAATACTGAGCATCTGTCCTCCTCTACGGCAGCCAACGTTGGACGATTTCCTCAAAGATGAAGAAAAGACTCGAGGCGACGGAGATGTAGTTCTACAGAAGGATGCTAAGGATATCATGGACCGAGCGTGTGAGCAGCGATGAAGGTCTTAGAGAGGATGCAAACATTTTTTTCTTTTATACTTAACATCAGGAAGAAAATTTTTAAATGTTGGACGATTTCCTCAAAGATGAAGAAAGAGACTCGAGGCGACGGAGATGTGATTATACAGAAGGATGCTAAGGATATCATGGACCGACCGTGTGAGCAACGATGAGGTCTAAGAGAGGATGCAAACAAGGAGGAGGCTTATACTTAACATCAGGAAGAGGCAGCGAATGTTGGACGATTTCCTCAAAGAGGAAGAAGAGACTCGAGGCGACGGAGATGTGATTCTACAGAAGGATGCTAAGGATATCATGGACCGAGCATGTGAGCAACGATGAGGTCTAAGAGATGATGCAAACAAGGAGGAGGCTTATACTTAACATCTAGAAGAGACAGCTGAGGTTCCTGCGACACATACTGAGGATGGAGGGCATGGAGAATCAGATACTCACATGTCGAATAGAGGAAAAGAGAGGCAAGGGAAAACAACGCATTACATTACATGCCTAGCGATAACAGTCTGGGGGAGGAAGCAGAGGGAAGGAACTCTTTGAGAGCAGCAAGGGTTACAAGAAGGTGGAGAGCCATGATCGCCTACGCCCTGAAAGGTCACAGCATATAGAAAGAAATTCTTCTAAAGTCTATTTTTCTAACATTCTTAAAGTCATTTGTTTTTTGTTTCAAACTTTTCTTTTTTTTTTTTCTTATATATAAATAAAGACAAAAGGATAACTTATATTTGCCGACGCGTTGAATCATTTGAGGGACGTAATCAAAGAAAATGCATGGATTTTATTTTCTAAGAAGCATTTGTATACAAGAGCAAAAACGTTGTTGGCTTTTTAAAATTTTTAAATCTAAGAAGGTCACAAATATTAAATCATCAGGTTGGTTGAAAAGTCATTCATCTATCTATCTATCTATCTCTCTATCTATCTATCTATCTATCTATCTATCTATCTATCTCTCTCTATATATATATATATAGATATATATATGTACTTGACGAGGGGGATTTATAGAATGTTATGTTCTTGGTTCTTTCCTTTTTTTTGTTCCAAAACTGGGTTGGGTGTGAAAAGTATTTGTTATTAATATATATAATAATTATATATATATATATATATATATATATATATATATATATATATATATATATATATAATTATTTATTTAAAAATATGATTCTCCACAGTGCCATTAATATATATATATATATATATATAATTATTTATTTAAAAATATGATTCAAACGCTACATAAGAGGTCTCATGTTTCAAAACAAGAGCAAAAAACTTCAATATAATTATTTAAATTATATATATATATATATATATATATATATATATATATATATAAATACACACACACACAGGATATATATATATATTTTGTGTGTGTGGGTGTATGTATTCTTGGAGAAATATATATAAAAACCGATAATAACTGTATAGGGCTTTAATTTAATAGAAAATCCATTAATACAAATCTTCCACTACAAGTGCGTCTGATTTCTAGATAATCTGTTGGCGACTTGAATTCTAGACTTCTGATGGGCTTATTTGTTGTGACAAAAGGGGCAAATTTAACTGACATTTCTATGGGATCTTATACGTACATGCAAGCATACACACACACAAAGACAATAAAAGACACACACACACACATATATATTTGTTTGTGCATGTGTGTGCGTGTGTGTGTAAATCACTGCACAGATAACTGATTAGAATAGAGTTTCTGAAAAACGGTGACTATCTATCTATCTATCTATCTATCTATCTATCTATCTATCTATGCAATTCTTTTCCTATGCATGCATGCATCTATCTATCTATCTATCTATCTCCATTTATGTATGTATCTCCCTATCTATGACGTCTGTTTATTTTCTCTCTCTCTCTATCTATCCCAGTCAGTTCATATCTATCTATCGATCTATCCATCACAAACTCTTTAAATCTATCTATCTAACTAGCTAGCTATCATAGTTTTGTTCTCTCTCTCTTTCTTTTATTCTCTCTCTCTCTCTCTCTCTCTTAAAAATTATATATATATATATATATATATATATATAGCTATATACGAAAAATAGCAGGACAGACTGGGTTCTATAGCCTTGGATGGCAAGCAACAAAAGGAGAAGGACAACCCTTTATTCAAAACCTGCGGAGGTTTTTTTGGGGGACCTTGTGGCATGTAGTGCACCAGGTCTCTTTATTTTCCCTTCAAAAAAGTGTAGATGGTCCTGCACGAAACCTTCACCTTATAACCAAATCTCATGTGCCGGTGTTTAATCTGCCATTTTCCTGGAAACTGATCTGCTCAGACCCTCATAATCGAACCCGACGGGAGAATCGTTTTTTTAAATATATATATATACCGAATGTTTGGATAGCAAATTTTTTTTATGCATGTTTTATTAAATGAGACGTTTTTTATCAATCTTCCTAGTGTCCTTACATTTTCTTATTTTATAAGGACTAAAAATTAAACTATCCGGTTTATTATATAAGCGTGTGTGTGTGTATATGTATGTGTGTATATATATATATATATATATATATATATATATATATATATATATATATATATATATGTATGTATGTATATAATATTGAAGAAAATGAATATCCAACCAGATAAGCTCTCATTCTGTAGGAATCTGAAAAAAAGGTTGGGCCATGAAAGAGAAGCAATTCGCGTTATTGTTCGATCTACTCTTCACTCCCTAACGAGTGGACCGAATATTTAAACAAAGGTTCTTCCACGAATTTCTAAAGTTGAGGAGCTAAGTATAATATTATTCATGTAAGTGACAAATTTTATACACTATTTACATTATTCGGACTATTGTTCTTATCTTTGTTGCCATATTTATTACAACCTTTCGGCCGTTGTAAATATCCGGCTTTCTTTAAGGTGGTTGTTAGTTCGAACTGAACCCTTTATTTCGCTCAAATTATTAGACTGTTCTAGTTCCAAATGTTTTTACATAATGGATGTCAGTTATCAGTTATCTCCTGTTAATTTCCCTCTCCATGTTCTCCACTTCCTTAACCCGGTATTGAACTCACTCTCTTTGGGTCCTGTCACCACGCCATGTGCCATGTTCCTCATTTTTTAACATGAATTTTGGTCAGTCCTTGTGTTAGTCAAACAGTCTCTTTTAAGTTGTTATTTAAGATAAGAGCTGGATGGATTCATGTTGGTCTGAATTCCCTTGGTCATTTTGATGGTTTAATTGGTTCCTGAAAAGGGGATGTGTGTGTATGTTATTTGGTTCTTAGGAAGTGAGTGAGTATGATGTGTGTAAGTATGTATATTACTATGGCTGTGTGTATAAGTGTGAGGCCTCAACACCTCCGTAAGCATGTGTGTCTTGTGTGGGTGAGAGATTTGGGTAGGGTTTCATTTGTGGGGTTATATATTAATTCTACCTATCTTGTTAAGTTTGTGATTAAGCCCGTCTGGATGGAAGGTTTTTTGGCGCAGAATCCACCTATGTTCATGGCCTTCTAAAATCTTTCTAATATTGTCTGCTCTGAACTTTTCTATTTTCTCAATTATAGTGAATTTGACATGGCTTTTAAAATGGTGTTTTTGTAGTTGGAAATGTTGTTCTACGTGTAATAATCTTTCATGGGGAGTCGACTTAATTCGATTGCGATAATTATTAATTCTGTAGTGAAAGGGCCATTCAGATTTTCCTACATATTGTTTCTGCATTCTAAGAGGTAAATTATGTTATGACTTCTACAGTTAGAAACGTGGTAGATTTTGAAAGTAGATTTAGTGACTGAGTTAGTGAATGAATCAGTGTCTAATGTGGTTAGAGCATAAGCTCCTTCTGTTGTTCCATGTTATATATATATGTATATTTATATGTCTGTGAGTGTGTGTGTGTGTGTATTATATATATGTGCGTGTGTTTTCAGGCATGTGTTATTGAAAACTACAGAACTTTTGCGTTTGATGAGCTTTTTCAGTTTTTTCTTGCTTTCTCGCAAGTTATCTTTTAGTATTTGGGTCTAAGTTGTTGAAATAGGGCCACAGTCTGTGTTTTTTTTTTGTTGATGGTCGAGCGCTTTCGGTTATCGTCAACCGTCATCATGGCATATGTTTTGGTTTGTAAATATCTTGTTTATTGTTTTAGTTTTATACATAATATTAGATGATATTGTTGTGTTAATTCAGTATTAATAATGTGGGGTGTTTATGTTTATTATTTGAAGGATTAGTTATTAAATATGTTTAAGATGTTTCTGTCAGTATTAAATGCTATTTTATTTATGTTGGGTTTTTCGTTTTTGTTTAGGATGCCAGCAAAGAATTTGTAATCGTTTTTTTGCAATTGTTTTTTTATAATTAGTTTTTTGTGCAAGTTTTTAGTATTTGGATCTAAGTTGTTGAAATAGGACACTAGTAGTTTCGACAATGCTTCTCACGTAATAACCCTAGCACATACATAGGACACACAACCACAACTCTCTCACGTAGGCTCACATACCATCTTAATGACAGCAGATTCATAAAATTATTCATCTTTACTTGGACAAATATATATATATATATATATATATATATATATATATATAATATATGTTGTGTGTGTGTGTGTGTGTGTGTGTGTGTGTGTGTGTGTGTGTGTAAAAATATGTGAAAATAAAAAAGAACACGTTAGGTAAATAAAATTTTGGAAGTTCTTTAGTTTTTTTTGTTTTTATTTTTTAACCACACAGTGCTCAGTACAAAAGTAGAGCCTAAATTATGATTATTTTTTTTTAAATATATGATTCCTTCGTTACATAAGAGTTCTCATGTTTCAAAAACAGGAGCCAAAAACTTCAATATAATTGTTAAAATTAAATTGAATTAAAGTATCAAGCTCTGTTTCATCCTCAAAAACCAAAATTTTTGGAATGGTATCAAAGATTTCAAGCAATATGAACCGAACATCTAATCCAATGTACAATTAATAAAAACAAGTATCGTGTCCTTTAGCAAGTGGTCAGTGAGTTAATGCCTTATTTAATATGTTAGCGAAGTGAGTTTATTCTTTGAATGATTATTTTGCAATATATATATATATATATATATATATATAGCAAAATTATTCAAATATATATATATATATATATATATATATTCAAAAGTCATTCAAAGTATAAATCAATAAAGTTAATGTAATTAATGGCAAACTCACTTCACTATATATATATATATATATATATATATATATATATACTCAACCACAGACAGACTGTTACACTGTATCACAGCTCATCAGTGTGGTAGACATGCGATTGATTCAAGCAACCCGACCGATTTGACATCAGTCGGAGACTCTCACGCATAGGCCATCAGCCCACGCTACGGAGAAAGGGAATTTTTAACGCATTATATACGAGATATAAGCATTAACCGACTATCAGTGAGCTCAATTGATAGAGAAGAGCTTTTACAAATTAATCCCTCAACCTACGAATAAAAGCATCATCTATCTATCTATCTATTTATCTATCTATCTAAATATCTATCTATATATATATATATATATATATATATATATATATATATATATAAAGAGAGAGAGAGAGAGGAAGGATAATAAAAATACAAAATGTGCAGATATACTTGCACGTTCGTATATATTTTTCACTTATATAAAAAAATGTCTCTCAATGTTATATAAACAAAGTCATTAATTCTATATTAATGAATATACATAATATTCAACGTTCATAGCATATATATATATGTGTGTGTGTGTGTGTGTGTGTGTGTGTATATAGCTGTGTGTGTGTATGTATATGATTCCAACTTATATATATATATATATATATATATATATATATATATATATATATTTAGGAAGCAATTTTTTCATTAATGCATGTTTCATTAAATAATATAGACAAGTTTTGTCTATTTATTTTAAGTAAGTTCCTTTCATATTGTTTGATAAGCTTAATAACATTATCATTGAAAGACGAAAAAAAAAAAATCACCATATTGATACATTTTTTTAAATCCAATCTAAGCTTTCGTCTTACATAAGCCATTATCAAAAATGACAATTACATTTTTTCAATATATAAACAATACACGGACAAAACAATAATGATAGTCTGTTTTTGTTGCATGAAAAATTTCAAAGCAACAACTTATTCGTGTATACGAGACGCGTTAAGCGAAAATCGCGTCGCAGCTCGTGACGTCACACATAACCACGCGAAGTATTAAGTATGGGAAGCCGTTGGTATAAACCAATGCCTTCTGTTATCAATTATAGGTATTTAAAAATGTTTGTGGAGATTATATAGTTTTAGATATTTATATATTCCATTTCTCATACTTAATATTTCTATTTGTTATTGTTCAAAACTTGTCTGAATATTTTTAGCTATTATATATATATATATATATATATATATATATATATATATATATATATATATATATATACATATATATAATTTATTATAATTTTTTTTTAAATATGATTCCTTCAATACATAAGAGTTCTCATGTTTCAAAAACGAGAGCCAAAACCAACATTATAATTATTAAAATTAAGTTGAATCAAGGTGTTGGGTTCCGTTTCATCTTCAAGCGAAAATTTAGGAATAAGTTATCTTGTGGTTTGCGCGTGTTTATAAGTATGGTCTATTGCAACATTAATTACTATGGAAACGGCTAGGCCCGCCATCTTGGTTAGGTGTTTTTTAAAAAAAATATTATAATATTAGCTCTACTAATGTATGGAGCACTGTCTTCTTAAAAATAAAAAAAATTACTAAGGAAAAATCGGATTATTTACCTGACGTTTTCCTTCCATTTTTCTGCATACTTATATATATATATATATATATATATATATATATATATATATATATATATATATATATATATATATATATATATCAAATTCTATTTCCCTTGGTTTTACATTATTTAAAAAATAAAGTTCATATCTGACAGCTCTTTTTGGAACAGAAATATGAGGCGACGCATTCTCAATCACTACATTCAGAATTGATGAAGTCTGAGGGTTAATGATTGTCCAAAACTAAACAATATATATATATATATATATATATATATATATATATATATATATATATATATATATAGTTGAATATGACAGGCAAGGAAAATTTGATGAATTTTTTTGATAGCTTTTCTAGTATTTTTAATTTTTTTCCTTTTGGTGGGAGGAAATTCTGAAGTGTCTATTGTCCCAAAGCGCTTTTCAGCCATTTATATATTTTTATGGTATAACTTGTTGTTAAGCATTGCTAATTTCTTTTCATGGTTGTCTTTTTAAAGATCTTGCGTATATATCCTCTGGCCCCAGTCTCGTGTCTTTCGTCTGAGTGAAACATTGTAATGGATAAATTGTATTGGTTTTCGACTGTTTTTTTCTTTCTTCGCAGTTAAATTTCTATTTCCAACACAAACACACCTTGGTTGATAAGACGGACGACCTGAATGTTCGTCTGCCGAAATAGATTATTCCCCTTATGAGGTGATTTCGGATTTTATTTTTTTATTTACTTATTTCCACTGTATAATAAATGTATTGAGCTCTGTTTGTGGATCAGTTTTATTACGTGAGCAATCATGCCTCTCCACAGCTTCCTATGTTTTGTAGCTCAGAGTACTGTCATATTTTTTCTAACCTTTCCAATCCATGTTCTGTCATCCACTTTAGACAATCTTCTCAGGAGGGTTACTCACTGTTTCCTTCTTGATTTGAATACGCCCTGCGAGCATTAAATTCGCCAAGCCTTCTTTCCTCATTAATTGTCCCAGACCTTTCAAATGTCTCTTTCTGGTTGTAAAGATTCTTTTCTTTATATGTGCCGCTTCCCGTCAGAACGCGATGAAAATGGCTCCCCCATTATTTCCTAACTTTTCTAGGTCGAAGCAATGTTTGTTTCTTTAATGTCTATTCCAGTCCCTGTTCTGCCATCTTAGTTTTAAAATTTAGTTTTCAGTCATTTTGCGGGGACCATTTTGTTTTAAAGTTGAATAAATTAGTCTCTGGCGGATGTCTTAGTATAAAGTTGAATTCAGGTTGAATTAAAACTATATGCCCAGCCTTTTCTCTCCCAATTATCTCTTTAAAGGACCCTATCTCAAAACCTCGCCATAGTAACCCAAAACGTAACTACCAATATCAACTAAGTAACTATCAATAATCATAACCAGACGAAAACTTTATTGACTAAAGAAGTTCTTAATTTTTTAAAACTGATGTTAATCCTTGACTCAATTCCTGGGATGAGAAGATAACATTTTTTTTATCATTTTACCCCAAGCAAGGCAGAAATAGCACCAGTACGTAGTGGGTTACATGGTGAGAATGTGAGAGAAAAGACTGAGTATTGAAGAAAGGACAGAAGATGGACGGGATCCAAAAAGATAGAAGATGCCGATTGACGTTAAATCTTTGAAGATTGTAGCTATTAGGGAAGCGAGTAAACGGAAGGGTGTGTTGGAGTTTTGGGGTACCCTGGTGTACTAGTGAGCCAGCCAAAATGAGCTGACTCATTTTATAGTTCACTAATAGAAGGGTTAACCAATCAGAAGGCTCAAAATATTCAATGCGACGTGTATAATGGCGGCCATGTTTTTTTTCCGAATATTCACTGCCTGCCTTTGATATCGAAGACTGAAGAATTACGGAACAGCTGCTGGTGGTATTGGCGATATAGTCAGATTCAGTAGAGTGTCTGAGTCGTGAGTGTTAATCTTTAACGTTGTTTCATTGAAGAGAGATTACGTACTGCACTGTATTCTATATTCATAGACTATGGCGAACATGGTCAACAGGGTGTTCCACAGGCGGGAAGTGTGAGAAAAGAAACTGTTCAAGTAGAAGTGGCTGCTGCATATCGCTCTTTCAAAGGTAAACGAGTGTGACCTCGATGTCAATCTAGTAGCACGCTTAAATTCATGCAGTCGGGACACCAAGGAAAAAAATCTAGTCTGAGCAGTTGCCATGAAAATATTTGTAGATTGTTTATAAAGCCAGCACAAAATGTGAGAATATTGCTGGAGTGAAGACGTCAAGTCAGGATCAATTACATTACAGATCCTTCTTTGGATTTTATCAAGAACCTCGAGATGAGTGGCGGGAGCACCAGACCAGATATGGCCACAGTATTCAATGCATGTGCGAATGGTAGATTTGTAAATGTGCAAAATGGATTCTGACAAGAAAAATTTTCTAACACGGCATAGTGATTCAACTTTCCTTGCAGTTGATGCAGCTATTAAACACTATTTACCTGCAATCTATTGTCCTCATCTTTGTTGTTGTTATCACAACGTTTCAGCCGTTCGGCTCTCCGGCCTTCATTAGGTGTAGGTCGATCAGGACAACCTACAAGGAATTCCGAATTGAACGCTTTATTTAATTCCCCCCATCTTTCGTCTAGTTCTTTAATTTTTTTTTTTTTTTAAAAAAAAGAAATACAGCCAAAACTTTTATTTATATACCCTTCATCAACGGACTTCGGATGCAACGGACAAAATCTGTAAGCAAAAAAAAAAAAAAAAAAAGTCTGCAGGAAAAAAAAAATCATCCAAATTGTCAGCGATGCATCTCAAAATTTGCGGTCTTAGCGGAACGAGTCGTATTAGTTCTCGAAGTGACCGCTTGGTGGCGGTAGCGGGCCTTTCAATTGTAAACAAAGAAGGGTGTACAGTATATAAAGTACGAAAATAGTACTAAACTATTATGTAATATCAGTTTTCCTATATGGCAGTGAATACTGGACATTCTCCCCACAGATGAAGAACAGACTTGAAGCAAAAGAAACGAAGAAAAGAGTACTGAACTGTTATGTAATATCAGTCCTCATATATGGCAGTGAATGCTGGACAATCTCAAAGAGGAAGAAGGGACTTTGTGAAAACAGAAAATCTTGTTGACGAAATATTTAGATTGCATTTAAATTTTTATTAATATGGTGATTTTCTTTCGTCTTTCAACGATAATGTGAGAAAATTATCAGACAATATGAAAAAACTGAACTTAAAATAAATAGACAAAAATCGTCGACATTATTTAATGAAACATGCATTAATGAAAATTGCTGCCTAAATAACACAATATATATATATATTTTATTATTTATTCGAAAATTACAACATAAATACGTTATAAAATCACTACAAAAACAGCCATTTTGTTTCAACACTTCTGGTGTCTTATTAAATTTAAAATTGTTAATTTTTAATTTCATAGTATAATTTAATATTTATTAGTTAGAATGAATTCTGTTTCAGTCTAACGCTAACATCAAAGCATTAAATAATTATTATAGTCAAAGTTCGTTGACAAGTTTTTTGAATGCTCATATACTTGTATTTTGATTGGTCATTCCAGCTTATGTAACAGCGTTTCCCTTAGCGAGGGGTGTTTGATTGATTTGAACTTTTTAAAACCTTTATTCTACATTCAACACCTTCACTTGAGAAGACACCAGAAGTGTTGAAATAAAATGGCTACTTTTGTTGTGATTTTATAACATTTTTATGTTATAATTTTCGAATGAATAATTATATTTGCTGTACTCTGTATTGAGCAATTTTTTAAGAATAGTATTTTTTTTGGTTATTGGAATTTATTCCGTATACCAATCCTATACTATATATATATATATATATATATATATATATATATATATATATATATATATATATATATATGTACAAGTTTTTCAGTTTACTGAAACGATCCGTGTAAAGGTGAAACCTGGGTAGATTTGTCTGGCTCTTTAGGTTTTACTTAGTTTTGCTCTACTTAGCGTATTTAGCACTTTTATCTTATTTTTTTTACTTTACTCGTGTGAGGTGTTTTTTTTCTTTGGACTCTGAACTTAGATTCTAGACGATTATTTTCGCCGGAAGTACATGTTCTTAGTTCTTTCTTTTTTTATCCTTCTTTTTGAATTTGGGTAGTATTTTGTTCATTTACAAGCTAAAATTTTTAAGGCTTTGCCGGACGAGTATAGCTGCTTATATTTATAAGATTATTAGTATATATATATATATATATATATATATATATATATATATATATATATATAAGTATAAAATGTATGGCAAAGTGAATAAGATTTCTATGACGCGTTTTTGTTCTTTAGGACTCCCTTGGGATTAAATTTGTTGGTGCGACTACGCATACGCACGAATCTGGGATGCTGGGAATTTTTGAAATATTTAGATTTAATTTTTTTTTTTTTTTTTTTAAAAATCTATCTAAATTTCATTTAGATTCTTTTTCTTTTTCATTCCATCCCTTTTCTTAGTAGATGTTGCCCACTGTGATAATAGAAGTTCTGCCAGGAATCATAAATAGGTGCAAGAACCCGGGCGCAAATTTACTGTGCCACGCCGTTGCGACGATGACGCTCGCTCGACATTTTCGTCGTAATGTCTTCTTTTCTGCTTTGAAATCAATTTTTCATTAGTATACATTTTTCTCAGATATTATTCTCGATATATATATATATATATATATATATATATATATATATATATATATATATATATATATATATATAATAATAAAATAATAGCTGGCCATTCGCATTCGAGGATTTTAACTATTAGAGAGCTAGCCAATCCCTATTGCAGACGATCGCTCAGCTATCGACGGACCCAAAGGATACGTCTACCCAATGTGACTTAAAGGCTTGGGTCAATATTTGGTATGGTTTTCTTTTTTAAAGACGCTCTTGATATATATATATATATATATATATATATATATATATATTTTTCGGTATATATATATATATATATATATATATGTATATTATAATTCCTAAAAAGAACAGTAAGATATATAATCCGGTGTTCTTATTGATATTTTTATTTTTGCAAAACAGTGCTCAATGTAAATTTACAGAGCATAAATATCATAAATTAACTGATTTAAAATGTAGTTTCTTCGCTACACAGTAATAACCATGTTTCAAAAACTGATGCTAAAAACTTCAAATTTAATTATATAATTAAATTAAAAACATTAGTTCTGTTTCATCTTCATATATATATATATATACACACAAACGAGGGAGGTGGTATCAAACATTTTGCGGATTAGTTATGTTTAAAAAAAAACTAATATAATTACCCAAGATTTAACGTCATCTGCTTCGAAATAGTCACCTTGCACAGCAATACACTGGTCCCAGTGTTTCCGTTACTTTTGGAATCCGGACCGGAAGTCGTTCACCGGAAGCGAGTCGAGGACCTTCTACAATTCACTCTGGATCTCGACAACGTTGTTAATAAGGCGACATTTTGAGCCGCATTTTCAGCTCGGAGAAGAGATGGAAGACCGTAGGTGCTAAATCTGGTGAATAGGGCGGTTGATGAAGCGATACAATGTTTTTTTTTTTTAGACGAGAAAAAACACGAGTGAGGAGAGCTACATTATGATCGGGTGCATTGCCGTCGTGAAGAGTCCAGTTCTTCGCGTTCCACAGATCCGGTCCCTTTCGCCAAGCGTCCTCCCTCAAAGACTCCTCCACCCCAAACGTTGTAGTAGAACTCTTGAGTGACGGTCTGGTACTGAGGAACGACTTCTTTTTGTACAATACTGCAGATGTCAAAAAAGAAAAAAAGGTGAGCATACTCTTGCATCGCAAAATCACAGTCAGCAACATAGACGTGATCGGCAAAGCACAAATTACACAACTTGCGAAGTGAACACGGCAACGTCACACTGACGTATAAAGGTCACTTCTAGCCATCACTGCGCATGCAACCGTGTGTTGCCATCTGTTGGCGCGCTACAACTAATCCCGAAACCTTTTGATACCACCTCGGCACAGTGGATTGAAGAATCGGACAGCCGAGTTCGAATTCCAGTCGAATCCATTAAATTCACTTACGTGCTAATACCCTTGGGAAAGGTATGAATCCTCTTCTTCTCCTCCCAGCTATGGGTAAATAGCAGGACAGACTGGGTTCTATAGCCTTGGATGGCAACTGGTCTAGGAGAAAAGACAACTCTGAATTCAAAACCTGCGGAGGGTCGTTTGGGGACCTTTTAATAATTCGTAGTGCACTATCTTTCATGTATTCGGCCCTTCAAAAAGTGTGAATGGTCCTGCACGAAATTTTTCACCACTATAATCAAATCATATGTGCTGGTGCCTTGCTTTGTCAGTTTTCTACAAGGTATTGATCTGCTTGAGACTCATACGTTTATATATATATATATATATATATATATATATATATATATATATATATATATATATATATAAAAAAAATAAGAAAACTGTAATATTTGCTGATGCACTTTTTTCGTCCAATAACTTTTTCAAAAGCAAAAAAAATGAATTTATTAAAACATCTTTTAACTCTTAAAACAAAACAAAATGTCCTTAGCAACTG
>CAHIKZ030001849.1:462500-470000 GCA_903632075.3 Acanthosepion pharaonis
GAGACTCTGCCCTTTTTTAAGAAAAGTCTGGGGATGCTCCCTGTCCGAAAGCCGAGAGCTTAACCTGCCCAGCTGAAGACGAATTTCCAACTGCGTACTGACTGACGGTATCTACCAGCTGTGTTCCTCACAGTCAGATTTGGCACAAGGTCGAATTTAATATGGGGTTTAAAACCGTAGGCTCAGCCAAAAAGGAATGAGATTTTAACCCTTGGGGGAAAACTCTGCCCTTCGACATAGCCTCGTCTGGGGATCCTGTCTGCCCGGAGGCGTAGTGTTTGACCAGCACAGCTGGAGACAAATCTCTAGCTGCAGACCAACATACAGTATACACTACTGTATTTATGGGAATGGAGACATACCCATTATCGTCTGTAGGTATGCTACAACAAATACACTGAATACACACAAAAAATAAAGACAACATATTTATTTACCAACAAGTTATCAAAGACGACATTAGCAATGAAATAGTTATATCACACCAAGTGCGTACGTATCCGAATCTTACAAATTGAGAAATAAAAAAGTTTTTGTGAGATTTGTAAAACTGGCGTTTTTCTTTGAAGATAGAATCAATATTTGCTTTGGAATTGCTGCATACAACAACGGAATTGGTTTATTAGTGAACCTTGTTCGATTTGCTGACTTAGCATACTTCATTTTGGAAAATGTTTTTATAAATATAAGTTTTTTCAAATATTTACTGCCATATCAGTGGCAAATTTCTTCAACTTTGAAAACTCATCATTAGGTAAGCAGCAATAAAATTCAAGAAGTTTTCCTTCTCGGTCTTTCTCTTTTAACAAGTCACTTTCCAACTGTAGTGCAACAGGCATTTCATCAAGGTTACAATCAAAAGGATTCTGCAACAGAAGAATGCCATTCAATTCTCTGCGATTCTTTGAAACACTGGAAATTAGAGAAATTTCTTCCTTCCAGTTCAGTGGTTTTTTTCTAAAACTTATATTACTGTCAGATGCAAAAATCAGATTGACCACATTTTGGCATTTTTACTTACATTTATTTAAATTTTTTCTAGAGTCTTGGATAATAACTTAATTGCGTCTTCTCCGGCTAATCTTTACCGCTGATACGAAATGGAAAAGTTTATATCGAACGAATTGCTAGGTCTGCTGCCAGGAAAGTTGGATCACTGTGTCGTGATAAACAAATTTTCACTCCAGTATCTATCTTACACAATTTATCTCTAACATTCGTCTATGCGTTGAATATTGCTGTCACATCTGGTCTGTTGCTACTGCTATGTATTTAGAGATTCTAGATAATACCCCAAAAAAGAATCTGCATTGTTATTGGTCTTGACCCGGCATCTCGTCTTCAGTCGCTTTCCCTACCGTAACGTAGCTTCCCTGTGTCTTTTCTATAAATATGTTCATGGTAAATGTTCTGATCGACTTTTCTCAATGACACGCAGACACAAATGACATCACGAAGTCCTAACTAATAACTAGTGCAATACAAAGAAGGTATTTAGCTGTTTCAATTTTAATATATACTAAAGCACTATATATTACTATATAAAATATATTATAGAACAGGTACAACCTTGACTTGTATGAAAATATGTAGGATGTAGGCACACTGAATGATATTAAAACCCGTCGGCACATAGCAAAAGGTTGCCGACCTCTGCTCTGCTGCTCTACGTAGAATTTTTAGGATTTTCCTTGTACTACGAGGTCTCATCATTTTATAGTCGAAATGGCTAGATGTAACCGTAAGTTCTATGCTAACAGTTTCTTCTCTCACACTTCTCACTTCCCACTTCCTGCTCTCCAGTCCGCTCCGATCGTCAAAAGAATAAATGCAATCTATATTTCTGAGATGAGGTATTATGTACACTATTTACATTATTCGGACTATTATCCTCATCTTTGTCGCCATATTTATTACAACATTTCGGCCTTTCAGTATCTGTCTATATTTATGAGATGAGGCATTAAAAACTATTTACATTATTCGGACTATTATCCTCATCTTTGTCGCCATATTTATTACAACATTTCGGCCTTTCAGTATCTGTCTATATTTATGAGATGAGGCATTATGCACACTATTTACATTATTCGGACTATTGTCTCGTCTTTGTCGCCATATTTATTACAACGTTTCGGCCTTTCAGTATCTGTCTATATTTCTGAGATGAGGCATTATGCACACTATTTACATTATTCGGACTATTGTCTCGTCTTTGTCGCCATATTTATTACAACGTTTCGGCCTTTAAGTATCTGTCTATATTTCTGAGATGAGGTATTATGTACACTACATTATTCGGACTATTGTCCTCATTTTTGTCGCCATATTTCTAACAACGTTTCGGCCCTTCAGTATCTGTCTATATTTCTGAGATGAGGTATTATGTACACTATTTACATTATTCGGATTATTGTCCTCATCTTTGTTGCCATATTTATTACAACGTTTCGGCCCTTCAGTATCTGTCTATATTTCTGAGATGAGGTATTATGTACACTATTTACATTATTCGGACTATTGTCCTCAACTTTGTCGCCATATTTATTACAACGTTTCGGCCCTTCAGTATCTGTCTATATTTATGAGATGAGGTATTATGTACACTATTTATATTATTCGGACTATTGTCCTCATCTTTGTCCTCAAGGACACATAGCACAGGGGAGAAAGGCATTAGTTAGATCCAGTGACAGGACCCAAGGAGTTGTGAGTTCAATACCTAGTTAAGACAGTGGAGAACTTGGAGATAACTCATAAATGACATCCATTAGACATGGCACGTGGAACTAGAAAAGTCTACCCCAGCGAGCGAAATAAAGCGTTCAGTTCGACATTCCAACCACCTGAAGAATGTCGGAGCGTACAACTGCCGAAACGTTTTGATAGATATAGCAACAAAGATGAGGATGATAGTCCGAGCAATATAGATGGTGTACATAATAGCTCATCTCAGAAATACACACACACACACACACACACACACACATATATATATATATATATGCATTTTGTGGTTACGAGTACTTTCACGCCATATGTGAACTTCAGGCAATGGTTATATCTGTGTTAATATTTGTAACATCCAACCACCTGAAGAAGGCCGGAGCGTTCATCGACCGAAACGTTGTGACAAATATGACAACAAAGATGAGGAAATAGTCCGAATAATAATAAATAGTTTAAATACAATGTCAATCGTCAAAAAATTTGATAAATACAGTCATATTTTGAAACTATTTTCTTTCCATATATATATATATATATATATATATATATATATATATATATATATATATATATATATATATATATATATATATAATTGAACATTGAAGTCAGCACTCAGAGGCGATGGGCTGTTTCATGCTAGACGCAATCGTCAAGCCTGTCGCTTTCTGATTTTTGACTTCAATCTTCACTTTTATATTTAAATTTACATACGCTCTATCTCTGATATTGAGCATTTTAACACATAAATATAGCACACTTTAAAATAACTATATATATATATATATATATATATATATATATATATATATATTACGATAAACGTGCAATCAATTTACAAATTCATGAATTATTCACACAAAAACTAATGCAAAGGTTAATGATTTAATTGGCGAGAAATCCATCATCGCAAACAATTCAAATAATATACAAAAACCTCCGAATCCGTTATGAATGAAAAGATCCTTGTTTCTATAAATTCCTGCCGCATTAGTTCTTCTTTTTACTACAAGCTTTCGTCTGTTCCTACAGACATCTTCAGGTATGGAATAGATGTTGTTCTTGTTTTTTGTCTTAGTAATAAGAGGACAACGAAAATATATGTATTGTTGTATCCGAAAATGCTATTGGAAATGAGTTATTGTTTTTGGAGCGCGCAGTAGCAACGCTGAGTTTGATTTTAAAAAATACGGCAGAAATTTATAGAAACAAGGATCATTTCATTCATAACGGATTCGGAGGTTTTTGTATATTATTTGAATTGTTTGCGATGATGGATTTCTCGCCAATTAAATCATTAACCTTTGCATTAGTTTTTGTGTGAATAATTCATGAATATATATATATATATATATATATATATATGGTGATTGAAAAGTATCTCTCTGTTTTATGTATGAGTCCTGACTTGCCACTCTGTGACTTTTTTTTCCCTTGGGGTTGGTTAAGGGTGCAGGGTCTATTATACCAAACCAAGACTCTGGAAGAACTTGAAGGGCAAATCCAAGAAGTTATGTCTTCCATATTATAAGAGTTCCTGGTGAAATCAGTTGATGCGATTCCTGGTCGGCTTCAGAAGTTGGTAGAGAAATCTGGTGTCCATATTGAATTTTAAATAAAACCTCATGCTAAACGCTTTTCTCTCATATTCATTTCTTCTAAAAATTATAGTTAATAAATAAATTATAAGTATTTTTAAAAGGGAGAGTTACTTTTCAGTCTTGCATTTATTATATACGTTAATAACCACGCACAACTGACTCTTAAAGGATTAAATATTTTCGCCGATTTTGACGTTGTTCTCAGTTGTTTATGTCCAAATCCATGAATTTTTTTTTGCTTATGCTAAGTCAAGAAAAAAAAAATACATCGTTATATGAAATTCACTATGTTTTATCCAAAATGTTGAATGCGTTAAAATTATTCAACTTTTTAACAAGAAAAAAGTTGATGTTAAAAATTGCCGTAAAACATTGTTGATTTATTTACAATGGAATGATCTGTTATTATTATAACATGTCTCTAATTTGTATTTAGATACATTGTATTTATTTTCAATTTTTCTAGTTCACCTATGTTGCAAACGATCTATTATTGTACATAATTAGGTTACAGTAAAATTTTTATTTTATATGAATAGTACCTTATGAAAACTGAGATGTAGTGGAAGGGGGCGATACCCTTGCACTGGTCCTGTGCAGTTATAAAGATAGATGGATATATGTAATTTTCTCTCAGAATATATATATATATATATATATATATATATATATATATATATGTATATATGAATGTAATGAGAAGGAAAATACCAAGAGTAGAGCAATAATTATTTATTATAATTTTTAAATTTACTCACCAGTCGTGATGTAGCCTCATCGAAACAAGAATGCATCTTTGTAGTGAGTAAGTTGTTTTTGTCTGTAGGTAAAATTATAATATAGTTGTTATACCAGAACATTACCTATTCTATTGTAATAGACTCTCCTACACATAATAAGTAGTAGTAGTAGTAGTAGTAGTAGCAGTCGCCAGTTGAGCTCAGTGAAGTTGAGTGAGTCAGTCGATGACGGACATTGAAGTATCAACCACTCCAACTAGATTGCTGCGTCATTAACTATTATTTGCAAGTTCCTAACGCTTTGTACGTCGGACCCTTTTAGGACCGACTTATTGAAATACAAGCCTCCACTGTGAAAACTACTCTACAACATAATAGTGCAGTAAGTTTCGATGCGCAGGTGGTGTGATTGATAACAGCCCAGAATATGTAAGCCGAGTTCGAATTCCCGTCGAGTTTATTATATTTCTCTAAATACAAATAAAAATTTAAAAAAGAAACGTATCCATCATTACCTCCCATTTATGGGTTAAATAACAAAATTTAAAAGTCTTATCGATATTGTTTGGCAACCAGTCTACGTTGAAAATAATGATGCAATTTTTCTGCCAAGTCAGTTATAAATCGAGTCATGTTTCCCCTAGCGTGCATCATCTATGGCATCTACGGATATATATATATATATATATATATATATATATATATATATATTACATAAAAATGCCTCAACATAGAGTATAGTCTATTTCAAGCCGTTCTATACGCGGTTATCATCAGCCCTAAGTGTATGTCTCGAAGCGTTGCTTTAAATTCATTATCAATGTCAGTCCTCCTCGCCTTGTTAATGAGAATGGTTTTGTGTTAGCGATTGGTGGGGGTGCTTAAGGAGACTATCCTCTATCTTGAGGTAATTTTTGCGGTAAAAATTAGATTTGCTCTGTTAAAATGAATACATCGAGTTCTCTCTGGATTAGTTTTAATAATTAATATTACTAGGATCCACCCAGATTATATACCAACGGATGGATTACCTGTACTATATATATATATATATATATATATATATATATATATATATATATATATATATATATATATACCAGATGTATGAGTTTACAATTGGACTCGTTTCAAGTTCAGAAAGTCATAAAAGAATCAAGATCGACGTATAAACACGTCTGTAGCTGGGTTTTGAATCTTTGTATTATGGACAGGTTTATTTGCCTATGTCTGAAGAAAACACTTGGTAAATATATATATATAGACCTATACCTAGGAAGGGGTTAAGTCTTTTCTTACATTGAATTTCTATCTCACACTATCTGTGTTTTTTTTCTTTCCAGACGATTTTTTTATTTATTTGTTTTTAATATAGTAACTAAGAAATTGAGGTACCTTGAAGTACCTGAGTAGTGGCTAGCACCTCTAACAAACGTATGAGTTGACAATTGGACTCGTTTCATGTTCAGAAGGGCATAAAAAGAATCAAGATCGACGGATAAACATGTCTGTAGTTGGTTTTTGAACGTTATCTAGTGGACGTGTTTATTCGTCTGTGTCTGAAAAAGTCACTTTTAGTAAAAACGTATATACATGTCTACACCAGGGAAAGGGTTAATACCTAACATCCCATTTTTTGGATGGTAGGCATTCAGGTACTAATTCAAGCATTACTGATATGTACAGAAAAGGTTATTATCTATTTTTCTGTTGGTCTGTTTGTCTTATGACTTAAAACGTTACTCTAAATGCAAACACAGTTCTACAAATTTAAATAAATTTTATTATCATCTGTTTTCTTTCTAGTTGAAAGAAATGAATCACAAATGTCCTCACGAAACAGTCTCACAAAATATTGTGTTTTTGTTCTTTACAACACCACAAAATAAATAATTAACGATATGGAAGGTGTGAGAATTCAGTTGTGCACAGAACAACAAAACCTTTTCAAAAGGTTACTGAAAAACTGAAAACTAAACTTTGAATTTACGCAATTGTATTTATAACTGTGCATAAGGTACAGGAAACTAAAAGTTAGCTTAACAATACTCGGAAGTTTATTGGTTAATATTTTTCCCAATGTTTAAATATCTATTTTTAGGCGGGAGAATATTGTTAATCATTTACTAGACTTATCCCTAAAATTTCATAGCAGACAACAAGCATAGTTATCTGAAATTTCAAAGATCTAAGAATGAGATAACTTTGCTGATTGGTTAATAAATGCAAATAAGGAAATTTAGTCAATTGTGATTCTTAGTGATATTAGTTAAATCTCTTGAATTTTTATACAATTTTTATCAGAGTTCCACAAATATTACTAAAAGAAAAAGTCTATTATGTGTATAATGTAAATGTCTGGTTAATGACTTCAGAAATATATTAAAAATCACATAGAAAAGGATTGTCAATGGTATAGAATTAGTCTA
>CAHIKZ030001849.1:475000-505000 GCA_903632075.3 Acanthosepion pharaonis
GAGATGTAGAAGTAGAAGACAGTTTAAATTGATAGGACATATAATGAGGAAAGAATGCATGGCGAATTCGATACTCACAGGATGTTTAAAAAAAAGTACTTTGATTTACCTACCGATAAAGTAAATGGATGGCATTGAAATTTTAGGCGATATAACAAAAAAAAAAAAAATAATAATAAAAAACAAAACTAAGTTAATTTAAAGGACAGGAAATTGTGGAGAAATTTTCTTGAGTATCACACGTGTTTAACGTCCTGATTTTCACGGTATATAGACGAAGAAGATTTATCTATCATATAAATACATCGGCAACTATATATGTCCACACAGATCTACATATAATACATGACAGTACTTTATATCCTCGGACTTGCGCTGTTTGTGACCTTTATCAATGACCTTCTCGATGTCACCAGATTCCAACTAGACATCTATGCGCATATATATTTATATATATCTTACCAGCAAGTTCGACGGACGCGACAAATAAAACTGACAAGTGTTTTCGAAAAAAGACATTCCATCAATAGTTTGAGTGCGTGTACGTTTTTTGCAATTTAATTTTTCCTGTAAACACATATATATATATATATATATATATATATATATATATATATATATATATATATATTTATATATATATATATATAGGCAGCAACCTTCTTTCATGCACATTTCATTGAAAACGACGTACAAAATTGCTTTTATTTAGTTTTTTATACAATTTCTCATGCGATCTAATATTTTTTTTTTCTTTTCGGATGATAAATTATATAAAAACTGTCCGAAAATTTTTTTTTTTATCCGAGCGCTTTCGGCTATACATTTAGCCATTTTCAAGGATTAAATATTTTAACTGTTAAATAACAAATAGTTTCTTGTATGTATGTTTTATAATTTATTTTGTTTTTTTTTTTTCAAAACACGGTCAAGATATTATGTCCATGTTCAAAGTTAATATTATAAATTGTTTTTTTTTTTTTTTTTTTTTTTATTAATAAGGCTTCCATTATTTTTAGCCTTTTTTTTTTGCATGTAGATGATGCTATTATATTAGTGTTGTCAACAAGTATGTTACGAATAGTGTCAGTAGGTCTCCATGAATATTTAAATGAGATCTAATTGAGCTATGGTCAGAAAGGTGTAGAGCGAGTCTGCGTGTCAAATATGTTGTAGTGAAATATATATATAATTATTTTTAATTTTGATTGAGAGGAATACAATTCCTTATTGGGCATTTAAATTCGTAAATAATATAAACTTATTTTGAAAAAAAAAAAAAAATAAAACATTTTATAAAGTTTATATAAAGACAAGATAAATATTTAAGGAAAAGGATCATGGAATTTCATATTAAAATACATACAAAGGTATCTCGTTTAAGAAAAAGAATTTAGTTGTTTTTTTGGCCAATACTTCCTCAAAAACAGAATAATCATATATATATATATATATATATATATATATATATATATATATATATATATATATATATATATAAAAGAAATATGTTGTAGTTATTCCAACGAGAGAAAAGTATGTATATTAAAAAAGAAGAGAAGAGAGGCACGCAAACGTTTTTGGTTGTAAAGTATGGATTTATTTTTAAAAAATATTATGCATTTATTTTATATAATTTTACGACACGTGTTTCTGGTCTCGCGACCGTCTTTAGGTAAAACGGAAATTTCCAAATATTATTAAAAATAATTTAATTTAAGTTTTTTTTCCTTTGTCCAATGTTAAATATTCTCGAGATGAGACATTAAAATATTTTGTGTTGGTAATTAGAATTTCTTTCTTGAATTCAAGATATATATATATATATGAGTTATATATATATATCATTTTTCCAACAGAGGAAGCGTCTGGTTAGCAAGGTTATTACTGATTTTAAACTACAAATGATATGACGGTTCCGTGTAGGATACAGGTCAGAATCCTGTCGGAGGAGGAATATTTTTATTAAAATTTTCGGACATTCAGTGCCGGCAAATGTTATTAGATTTTGAAATAATGTTGATTATAAACAGACAATTTATTTTATATATTTGTATCTATAAAAAAGAATGTTTAATCAAAAATATATTAAATAATTAAATTTTGGACATTTTTAATATATATATATATATATATATATATATATTATATATATATATATATATATATATATATATATATATATATATATATATATATAATAAAATTTTATATATATATTATGGTTGACCATCAGCGTTTTTTAAACTGGTATATTTGCTTTAAATTTTTGGTGAAAATAAAGTAAAAAATTTTCCTACATTTGGATATAATATGAAAACTAAAAAATTAAAAAAAAAATCTTTTATATTATATATATATATATATATATATATATATATATATATATATGATAAAACTAATCAACAAAATGTGTACGAAAACAAAAAGGTAGAAATGTTAAACCTATTAATAACAATAAACAAATTAAGCCCATTATATATTACAAGAATTTGAAACAATTGACCTCATAGTGTCTAATAAGCCTACAAACACACAACTATTGAAAAAAACAAAAAAAAGAAAAACAAAAAATTTTTATATTCAGTTCAGAGATTGTGTCTTTTTTTTATACTTATAAATAATATACATATGTTGGTTCCACTACATACTATTACATATTTAAATTGATTAGAACCTGTCTATTATTTTTCTTAGTTCTATTAAAAAATAAAATAGCCATGTACATAATATTAGAAAAGATATTATTTGATAACACAAAAATACTCACACATTTGAGGTTAAAAGAACCTTCAGATATTGGAGGCCATCTACAAATATAAAACAAAGCTACCCACGCTCAACAAAATTACATTTCAAACTAGTCACAACATATTTATTTATTAATTTTAGGATTTATGGTTATGTTTTTAATATTTGAGGTTTTTCTCGCTGGTATTGTTTATAAAAAAAATATAATGAATAAAACGATTTATGTCTTTTAAAAAGACCGTTATCGTCAGTATATCAATCTTCTATGTCATCTTTAACAAAATATCATCTTTTTTCTTGAGCCAATCTTAAATAAAGAAAATTTTGTCTATATTTTCACCCGAAATTAAGACACATATTCAATTTTGAACTAATCGTCAATTTTTTATATTTCTAAACGATTTTTTATTTTTTTGATCATTTTTGTCGTTCATATTCAAATCATAATATAATATTCATTATGTATATATTTAACAAGAACAGGATTTATCACACTATTTAATTCATTTTAAAATTATATATATATATATATATATATATATATATATATTATGAAATGGATTTTGTACATTTAATAATTGTGACGTCATCCGTTGAAATTTGGATGGATTTTTGAGCAGATATGAATGTATTGAGAGATTCATGGAAGATTGTAGTTTAAAAGCAGTAAACTCGACCTATAAAACTGAAAGATTTTCTTGTGGCTCAATCAGTTAAGGCACGTCAGGCTATATGACGGTTCCGTATGGGATACAGGTTCGATCCCTGTCGGTGGATGCATATTTTCTATGAAAATTTCTCGGACATTCAGGCCGGTAAATGTTGTTAATACTGTTTATTATAAACAAAGCATTTAGTTAAACATTTGTACCTTTAAAAAAAGAATTTTAAACAAAAAATATATATATTCATATATTTTTATATATATATATATATATATATATATATATATATAATCAATCTACCCTGTTTATATTGAAGATAATATATATTTCGCAATATATTAATGAATATTATATATATATATAAATGACTCTCCCATCGAATTCGATGTATGAGGGTTAAAGCAGATCAAATTACCTGGAAAAACCGACAGCCCGACAACAGCACATGAGATTTGATTATAACTTTTGAAGGTTTCATATGCAGGACCATCCACACTTTTTGAAGGGCAAGAATACAGAGAGACCTGGCACATCCATGCCACGAGGACCCCAAACGTCTCTCTGTAGGCTTTGAATTCAGAGTTGTCCTTCTCCTAGACCAGTTGCCATCCAAGGCTATAGAACCCAGTCTGTCCTGGTGTTTTACCCATAGCTGGAGAGAGCATTCACACCTTTCCCAAGGGTATTAGCACGTAAGTGAATGTAAAGGATTCGACTGAAATTCGAAATCGGCTCTCCGATTCCTCAATCCAAGCCACTATCCATTACTCCATCGTGCGTCTGACAGACAGACAGACGTCTATATATATTTCCCCACTTTTTGAACCCTCGCAACTGTAACTATTTTCTTTATCTCTGACAAAGGAGACCTTCCTTCTAATGGGGGTAGATATCAGAGACTTTTGGCACCAGGGTGGGTCTCAGTTAGTTCGGGGTTGTTTTTTTTTTGTTGTTGTTGTTGTGTCACTCTTCCACCTGCTTTTTCCAGTACACCAAGACCTTTGTATACTGCGTTTATATCACTGTCATTATTATATCATACCTGATTTATTAAAAAAGAATAATAATAATAATAATAATAATAATAATAATAAATACAGCTAAAAAATTTAAGAATGTCAAAAGCGAAGTCGAGTCGCAGCAATATTGTGGGTGCGATATTTAAATATGTGTTAAATAAATACCCATTCCCCCAACAGCAAAGTCATTTTTTATAGATCTTAGATTTCATTATTAGCTAACTTGCGCTCGACGGACAATGTTGTCTCATAGCAGCGCAGATCAGACGTATTCAGTTGTCAACGCCTTATGTTTATCTCAGTCTGTTCATATCTATCTATCTATCTATCTATCTATCTCTGTATATCCGTTCGTTTCTATCTATCTAAATATCTATCTATCTAAAAATCTATCTATCTATCTATCATATCTATCTAAATATATCTATCTATTCATTATCTATCTATCTATCTATCTATATACGTCTGTTTATTTCATCCCTTTTTTTTTATCTATCACAGTCTGTTCATATCTATCATAGTCTATATAATATCTATCTATTATATCTATCTATCTATCTATCTATCTATCTATCTATCTATCTATTATATCTATCTATCTATCTAATTTCCTTCATATCCATCTATCTGCCTATCTATTTTGGTCTCTATATCTATCTATCATCTATCTATCTATCTATCTATCTATCTATCTATCTATATCTATCTATCTATCTAATTTCCCTTCATATCCATCTATCTATATATATCTAATTTCTCTATATTCTATATATCTATCTATCTATCTATTATCTATCTATCTATCTCTATCTATCTATCTAATTTCCTTCATATCCATTTATCTGCCTATCTAATTTCCTCTATATCTATATCTATCTATCTATCTATCTATCTATCTATCTATCTATCTATCTATCTATCTATCTAATTTCCTTCATATCCATCTATCTGCCTATCTAATTTCCTCTATATCTATCTATCTATCTATCTATCTATCTATCTATCTATCTATCTATCTATCTATCTATCTATCTAATTTCCTTCATATCCATCTATCTGCCTATCTAATTTCCTCTATATCTATCTATCTATCTATCTATCTATCTATCTATCTATCTATCTATCTAATTTCCTTCATATCCATCTATCTGCCTATCTAATTTCCTCTATATCTATCTATCTATCTATCTATCTATCTATCTATCTATCTATCTATCTAATTCGATTATATCTATCTATCTATCTGCTCTATCTAATTTCCTCTATATTTATTTACTGAAAATATCTATCTATCTATCATCTATCTATCTATCTATCTATCTAATGATATTCATATCCATTCAATCTGCCTATCTAAAAAAGCAACTATATCTATCTATCTATCTATCTATCTATCTATCTATCTATCTATCTATCTATCTGCTATCATCTTGGAACTTCATATCCATCTATCGAAAAAATAATTTCCTCCATATCTATCATCTATCATCTATGAAAAATGTATCTATCTATGTATATTATCCTATCTATCAATCTATCTAAAAATCCTTTATATCTATCTATGTATGAATATCTCCATGTCCCCAAATTTTGTTAATGTCTATGCATGTATATATATATATATATATATATATATATATATATATATATATATATAAAAAAAGCGATTGTCAGTCTGTCTAAATATCTATCTAATTTCCATCATATCTACCTATTTATTTATTAGTATAACCACACACACACACATTTATTTATATATATCTTATATATGTATATACTCTTATATATATATATATATATATTTATATATATATATCTAAGATGTATATATGTATATAGTATATATCTATATATTTATATTTATCTCTCTCTCTCTCTCTCTATATAATTATATATATATATATATATATATATATATATATATATATATATATTCTGGCAGATATATTTATACGCGCAGATATATCCATGTAATTTATTAGACAGATTTACAACAGTGAATGAAAGAAACACGTGAAAATATTCCTGATAAAAAAAAAAAAGATTGAAATAATAAAAACCCACATATTTCGCCGATCAAATATAGTATGTGTCTTTTTTGGTAAATACTGGGGAAAAAAAAACCCTCATTACAGTCAAGACGAAAACATTTTGTGGCTTATTTATTTTGTCTGTATTTTTTGTTGGGGTGAAGTGGGAAGAAATGAATGCGGCCCGAAAGAAACCTGAGAACAGGACAGAACTCTTGAATTAACCGTCAATCGTTGCCGATCTAAACTACTGTAGAGGTTTCGATCCTTCCTGTCGGCTTTTAGCGCAGTCACCTCCCGCCAACGTCCGTGTTTTTTTTTTTTTTTTCAACTAGGAGGCAAACTGCAAATCGGCTTGATTCAAAATCTTCGGCAAGGCTGCTCGTTTTGATCATGCCCGTCTGCTTGGCTCCATTTATGTTCTCCACTCCCTAAAACCACCACCAAAAAGCCAGCTTGTGGCCTATAGTCAAAACTATGCTTAGCGGACCTTAGTTACATTATTTACATTATTCGGACTATTGTCCTCATCTTTGTCGCCATATTTATTACAACGTTTCGGCCTTTCAGTATCTGTCTATATTTCTTATATAATGTATTATGTACACTATTTACATTATTCGGACTATTGTCCTCATCTTTGTCGCCATATTTAATACAACGTTTCGGCCTTTCAGTATCTGTCTATATTTCTTATATAATGTATTATGTTCACTATTTACATTATTCGGACTATTGTCCTCATCTTTGTCGCCATATTTATTACAACGTTTCGGCCTTTCAGTATCTGTCTATATTTCTTATATAATGTATTATGTTCACTATTTACATTATTCGGACTATTGTCCTCATCTTTGTCGCCATATTTATTACAACGTTTCGGCCTTTCAGTATCATGTCTATATTTTTTATATAATGTAAATAAACTATTTACATTATTCGACTATTGTCCTCATCTTTGTCACCATATTTATTACAAACGTTTCGGCCTTTCAGTATCTGTCTATATTTCTGAGATGAGGTATTATGAAATATTATTTTACATTATTCGGACTATTGTCCTCATCTTTGTCGCCATATTTATTACAACGTTTCAAAGTATCTGTCTATATTTTGAGATGATAAATTACTAAAATTATTATTCGGACTATTGTCCTCATCTTTGTTTATATTTATTACAACGTTACGGAGGCCGGAGCGTACAACGGCTGAAACGTTGTAATAAATATGGCGACAAAGATGAGGACAATAATCCGAATAATGTAAATAATATACATAATACCTAATCTCAGAAATATAGACAGATATTGGAAACTAATTAATTGTTTTCCATGCCAAACAAGGGGTTGAGTTTAGATCTTTTTTTTTCTATATTGGTTACCAAACCATGTCTAAATGGTACATTTTCGTCTGTTATTGAATCCATAAATTATTCATAGATGCTTGGTTAGTTGGGTTTTATGGCACATCAACCCTGAGCGTTATATAATGTGAAATGTTTTTCATTCGCATATATTATGTGTATGATAGATATATATTCATATATATATATATATATATATATATATAAAATCATTTTCTACAGTTGTGTGTGTTGTGTAATTTTTAAAAATAAAGAGGTTTATTGAATACATATTTGATTTCGACCTGACAGTCTCATCGTGCAGTTTTTTGTCAACTGACAAGTCAGTTGATAAAAAATCGCCTGATGCGACCGTAAGATCGAAACCAACGTCGCGTATTCAATGTAATTTATCCGATTTTAAAAGAAAAAGCTATACATGTTATTTTAATTTTTTTATTTAATTTTTTCGTACACGTGTTTGACAACTTTTATTAATACACTTTCCTGGTCGGTTTCAACTTATATATATATATATATATATATATATATATATGAATGACATTTATAACCGTTTTGGTTATTTTGTGTATGAGTGTTAAATCCTGGATATGACGATAAACTACATCTGGTGTCAATGCATCTGATTGGGAGATTGGAGCTTTTGACGAGCGTTGAACCACCTCTTATTTGCTCTTGTTTCCATGTCCACCCTGACCTGCGTTTGTAGCCCCTGGTATGGTCCCAGCTATGGACAAATAGTGAACCACCAAGTAAAAATTAAACACTATGAAACTATATGAATAGCTTTATATAGCAAAAACACCAGCAATATTTTCGTATCTAAAATATTACCAACAATACATATTTATAGCAACATTATCAAATTACTTCAAAGCTCTATTTACATTCCTCGTACTATTATCCTCATCTTTGTCGCCATATTTATTACAACGTTTCGACTGTTGTACGCTCTGGCCTTCTTCAAGTGGTTGGAATGTCGAAATGAAAATCCTTCAAGAGAATTAAATTTCGGCATTAAATGTCTCTTAAAGTGTTTCATATGCCGTTAAGGAATTAAAACAAATCAATAAACATCTTCAGTAATACGCATTTATAGTGAAATGACCAGAAATACTTATTTATAGTAGAATGAAATCATTTTATCTGTAGTTGAAAGCATGCAGTTGCGTTCGAAATATTTCGATTTCGGCATTAAATAAGCCATAGGAGTTGATACGCCGCTAAACGTAATCAGCCAAACGACTAACATGAAATAACTCTTTCATGATATTCATTCAGTGTTTCTCAACCTTTTTAAGCAACAGCACACCTAGAAACAGATGAAAAATCTCACGGCATACTTAGCAAAATGTTAAAAGGGGATACATTTAAATGTTATGAAATAAAGCCATAGATTTAAAAAAAAATGTTATATAGAAATAAAGAGTCGCTGTTGAGTAAACACAGGTGATCCCGTTATTGAGTTAAGTAAACCATAAAGGAAACTGATATATGTAGGAAATAGCTGACAACTAACGATCGTCGTTTCTACTTTATCCTCTATTACTATACAGATCGCCATTTCTATTCTATCCTCTATTACTATACGGATCACCATTTTCATGACCTAACATCTATTAATGAAATTCAAATCACCATAATTTCTATCCTCTAAAAATTCAAATCACCATTGATATTCCTATCCTCTATTACTATTCAGATCACCATTTCTATTCTATCCTCTATTACTATTCAAATCACCATTTCTATTCTATCCTCTATTACTATTCAAATCACCATTTCTATTCTATCCTCTATTACTATTCAAATCACCATTTCTATTCTATCCTCTATTACTATTCAAATCACCATTTCTATTCTATCCTCTATTACTATACAGATCACCATTTCTATTCTCTATTATATTACTATTCAAATCATTTTCATTTCTATTCCATCCTCTATTACTATTCAAATCAAGATGATTTCTATTCTATCCCTCTATTACTATTCAAATCAAAATTTCTATTCTATTTCTAATTACTATTCAAATCACTATTTATTCTTTATTACTATTCAAATCACCATTTTACTCTATCCTCTATTACTATACAGATCAAAATTTCTATTCTAAAATCTATTACTATATACAGATCAAAATTTAGTCCATCCTCTGTTACTATTCAGATCTATTCTGAAAAAGTATTCATTATACTATTTCTATATACGGATTACTATTCGAGCGAATATAATCGAGCAAGTACTATTAGTGCAAGATTATTCAAAAGGATCTGATACCAGCATTGTTCAACGGCGTACTATAATTGTATCTGTGATTACAAAGGCTCTACTACAACAAACATTATGAAAGTGACATTAAGTATTCGTTGACATTACAAAAGTGTCAAACGAGTGTTCGTTGATATCACAAAAAAATACACACACAAATATGATCTTACTTTATTTCTATGTTTCTATTTGACTATTTGTGTAGCTAATTTAGTGTGAAACCCGTGTCTAGTGGGTTTTTTTTCCCCGATTTCTTCAATGTTTGGTCGAATGTGTGATAAGCAGACGATCATTTCTTCTTCAGTTAAGCGTAGTCTTTCTTGCTTCTTATTTTTTATGTTATTTAGGGTTGAGAAGACAAATTGACATAAATAAGAAGTAGAAAATTGCAATTTTTTTGATATTTTATATTTTTTTTTTTTTAGCTATTAGTATAAAAAGTTTAATACTTATTCAAATACTAACGCAATAAAATTCAAATATCCTGCCCCACATATACATAAATGAATATAAAGTTCATTATTGCACTTTTAAAGTTATACATTTTTATAAGTTTCCAAACTTTAATGGACTATTTATATCTATAGGTATGTATTTGAATCTATGTTTCTCAACCTTTTTAAGCAACAGCACACCTATAGAGCAAATGAAAAATATTAATATACATTTATTTAAAAATTTTAAAAAAACACACACAAACATACAAAAATATGAACTTATTTTATTTCAATGTTTCTATTCAAATATTCATGCAGTTGATTTAGTGTGAAATATGCCTCTATCTTTTTTTTTTTTCGCAATTTCTTCAATTTTGGTCAAATGATCGATAAAAGAGACTTATTTCTTCTTCAGTTGAGTGTAGTTTTTCTAACTTCTTATTTTCGATGTTATTTAGGGTTAAGGAACTTAATTCACATAAAGAAGTAGAAAAGACACAAAAAACTGATAAAGCCATTTTTAGTTAAATGTGGGATATTCCTTTTGTATTAAAACGTCAAATGTATCAATGGGTTAGTCAAATGTTTTATTTTGAGCCCTCGATCACGAGAAATGGTGATAAGTAAAATCCAATATTAGAAGAAACATGGTGAAAAGAATTAGTTGAAGAAAGTTTAATAATTATTCCGTTATTCAAATACTAACGCAGTGCCATTACTACTTACACACAAACATATGTTTATACATTCTTTTTCATAGATACAAATATTTAAGTAAATGCACTGTTTATAATAAACAGTTTTAATAACATTTATCGACCTGAATAGCCGAGAAATTTTCATAGAAAATATTCGTACTCCGACAGGAATCGAACCTGTATACTATACGGAACTGTCAGATATCCTACCGTGCTTTTACCGATTGAGCCACAGAGGAGCTTTTCGATTAGCAAGGTCGATTTTACTGTTTTTAAACACAGTTCTTAATGATTTTCTCTCATTTATTCATATCTAGGTAGGGCGTATCAAAAGTAAACAAATGACGTAAAGGATTATGAAATGGACAAAGTCCGACAATTATTTTTAAGACTTTTTTATGTTTATACATTCTTTTTATAGATACAAATATTTAAGTAAATGCTCTGTTTATAATAAACAATTTTAATAACATTTACCGGCCTGAATGTCCGAGAAATTTTCATAGAAAATATGCGTTCTACGACAGGAATCGAACCTGTATCCTATACGGAACCGTCATTTAGCTTGGCGTGTCTTAAACTTTAACTTTTTCAAGGCAAAAAACGAAATTTTCTTTCAACACTGCTGGTGTCTTATCAAGTGATGGTGTTGAGAGTAAAAAAAAAAAAACAAAAACATTTATATATTTTATATATATATATATATATATATATATATATATATATATATATATATATATTATAAATTAATTGATTTAATTTTTTAATTTAATTAAAAAATTAAATTCGGAGATTTCAGCTTCCATTTTTTGAAACATGGTTAGAACTGTGTAGGAAAAAAAACCATATTTTGAATCAATTAATTTATAATATTAATGTTTATAAATTTACATTGAGTACTATTTTGTAAAAAAAAAAATATCTATAAGAACACCGGATTATATATCTTACTGTAATTTCTTTTATATATATATATATATATATATATATATATATATATATATATATATATATATAAAGACAAAAGAAAAAACTGTAATTTTAAAACTTTTTGAATTCAAAATATTAAATTCTGTGCTCATATATATTAGGTTATAGAAATGAGTAGAGAGTATTTATATACACACATACATACACACACACACATGTATATATATGAAAAAAGAGAATAGAAAATCGTCTAAATTTTTATTTTTAGACAATAAATTTTTATTTTTTTGTAGAACTTTTTCAAACTAAAAAAAAGAAAACAAAAACGATTTTGAATTTATTGAAACAAAGTATCTATAAACAATAAACAAAATGTCGTTAGCAAATAGAAAATTTAGAAACGCTATTGTAAATTCATATAGCCAACTAAAAATTTAGATCTTATACTTTTATAGCTTTAAAATGTATATTAATTAACATGCCAAATAACTGATAATGTGCAGATGACTTTATAAAGTTCTGATTCTTTTTTTTATTATTAAAACAGTTGTCTGTGTTTGCTTCTTCATTGCATTTTTATTTGATATAGGGAGCGGAATATTATTATAAAGGCAAAATGATTAAAAAAAAAATATTATTTTGTGGAAATTGTCAATGATTCTCTGTTTTATTTGAGGATTGGTATAACTTTACAATTCAGCACTTTTTTCTCTTCGTTTTTAAAGAAATTTTCCTGTTTCTTAATACTTAGCTTCACATTTGGAAGACGTCTTCCACTATTCTCGTACACCTTCGGATCTGTTATAAAACGTCATTTTTTTTGTCGTTCAATTTCTACGTAAAGGGGCTCCCTTTATTCTCCTTTTCTTCGTTGCTCACGCGTCACGTTTACGGTATTCTCAGCATCCTTCTGTAGAGCCATATAACTGTTGTTTCTAATCTCTTCTTCATCTGTGAGAAAATTGTCCAGCATTCACTGCAAGAATTCTCGATATAATATTCACCATATTACGCCTTTGCCACCTATATTAACCAATTTCCATCACTATATATATATACAAAAAAAAACTACCGTATTTGACATTATATAATTGGCATGACTGTATAAGACGCAAAATGATTTCAAATCTTAAAATCAGAAAAAAAGTATATCAAAAAAATTAGTAAAATTATTAGTAAATGGTACAAACAAACTTATATTTTTATGATTATTATTTTGGTTAAACAAGCCATGATTACATTAAAACGAAAAAATATAGGAAAAAAAAATCAAATTCATAAAAACTTTTATTATAATCTATCCTTTATATGATTTTACGTGATTATGTCTTGTAAATGTCTTATTGAATAGATGTTTATTCGTACTTATTTAAAAAATTTTAATTTCCAGCCAAAAGGGGATTGGGAAAAGATTGTCTTCTGTCTTAATTCTAAACTTAGCTATCACAAACACTGACCCAAACATAGAAAACAATAGTCCTATCACCAAAACAAGACATTCTCTCCTAACTTTTTCTTTTACATTCACCATATTAAAATGGAAGAAATTTTACTAGTCCTCATATTTACATTTCAAAGTCTGTAGGAGAAAAGAAGAAAACAACAGTAAAAAAAACACCAATGATTATTTACAATATGAATTAAATACTATTTAAATGAAAACCAAACAAAAATAAAGGTTAGTAAAAAGCCCCTTTAAAATTAAATGTGGCAGAAACATCAGTTCACTAAAACGAAAAAATTGCGGGATTATAAAAGTATAAATAATAATCATCCAATAAGGAAAAAGCACTCATTGAAAACACGCACTCATTTAGACACAACAACAAATACGAAAAAACACACGCGAAACGAAAGGCATTAGTTATTTATCTAAGAGAAGAATGACATTTGACAACCTAAAAGAGGGAGGGGTTGGGGAATTAAACTAAAAAGAAAAATAGGGACAGAAATAAAAATGGGGGGAAATGAGCATACATACCTTAGCTAAGTTAACCGGAAAAGGGAAACTGAAGATTCAAACTAAAACTTAAACTAGCCTATATATCGGGACGGGAAAAGTCTTATTGGAATAATTAGGATATAAAAATGCAGATTGTATTTATACCAATGCAAGCGGACGTCAAAAAAGAAAAAATTAATGAAACAAATATAATGTACAAATATATACAGTGTTTTTGGATAATAAAGAGACCCGGATATAAGAGAAGTTCCGGATATAAGAAAGATTTTCTCAGGTCCCAAAGTGTTTTCATACTTACCTAAACAAAATAGACCAAACACGGATATAAGAGTAAGTTGAAGGTTTTTATTTCTTCTCCGGTCCCGACAAATCTTATGATATTAAATTTTTTTAGATATTGCTTGCTGAGAATTAATGGCAGATGGTTTTTGAGACCCGGATATAAGAGAAACCCAGATATAAAAGAGATTTTATGTTCCCAAATTAGAGCCTGTGTTAATGAATAGACCAAACCCGGATATAAGAGAAATTATATATCAAGAAACCCGGAATAAGAATGTGATATATCCGGTACCGACAACTCTCTTATATCCAGGTTACATTATATAATTTGAATTTATTGTATATAAATTTAGTGAAACAAAGTAGTGTTATTAATTAGTTGATGAAATTAATATAATGAATATTATTAATGATAACATTTTTAATCTGCATAATAGCCTTTTAAATAATGACAATAGGTATATAAAAGTTACTGGAGTCTCGTATATGTGTTGTCTAAGCTAACAGGAGTTGCCAGGGAGCCAAGTTCGGCTGACTGTCGCGAATTTTAAAACTACATATCGCATATAAGACGCAGAGGAATTTTAAAATATATTTTTATTAAAAAATAGTGCGCCGTATATACTGTCAAATACGGTAGCTATTTTTACGAAAATGCTTATCAACTAAATTAAAGAATAATTTTCCCATTTTTGTTTTTATTGTAAGGTGGGTTAAACCGAATTACATTTCATTTTTTTTTATTTTTGAATGTATTGTTTGTGGTTATATATATATATATTTATATATATATATATATATATATATATATATATATATATATATATATATAATTTATTTTGTACAGATACAATATTAAAAATATAGGAAAAAAGAGAACACGAATTCCCTATAAGAACTTTATTATTTGAAAAGGTAAGAAAACAAAATAAAAATCCAGAAAATTATTACAATTGGTAAAAAAATTATGTTACCATTAAAATTTTATTCATATTTGAAAAAATAAAATTCGTCGTAGCGTTTATCAAACTCTTTGATATTCATTTTTAATATTACTATCATTGTCGTTAAATAATCTTCTGTTCCATTGAGAATGTAAATTAATGCCGGACTTTAAAAAAAAAATTTCACGACAGTTTCTGTCTTAATATTATATCAAGCTTCCTTTACCCATTCGGTGACTTTTGCAATGCTGGGTCTTTTTTATTTTCATGTGTAAGGTCAATTCAGGCATTGCCATCCACGTGTTCCATTGCTTCTTCATGTTTAAGTCTAAACTAATAGATTGCCAGGTAGGTGCCAAAAATTTCAAAGAAGCTGACTATCGCGAATTTTAATTTTACATACGGCAAATTAAGACTTCATTGGGAATTTTAAAAGATATTGTTAGTAAAAAAGAAGTGCTTCTTATATACCGTCAAATACGGCGTAGAAAAGTATTCCAGCACTGTGTTTTCTAATGAAGATTTCCTGTTTCTTAATACTATGTATAGCTTTTGCATGGCATCTTTCTTGATTCCAATGCATTTTCGGATTTCTGTGTCATGATTTCTGTCCTTTCTTACGCACATCGATAAAATGATGTATCTGCTTCATTTTGACGTCTCCTAATTTGTAATTCACACATTGCTCTGTCTCTTTTGCTGACGACCAAAGACTGTCCTGTTACAGATAATAGAGATCATCACTTCATTATTTCGATACTATCTTTATAATTAGTCTTTTTTGGTTTTCCATCTGAGATTGATGTCATCATTCGTCTACAGGGCTGGGTATAAGAAAACTTTTGAACCCCCGTCAAGTGGAATTTAAAAGTCTTACAGGGACCCCGGGTAAAATATTTTGATCTTCGTCATCTTATATGAAAATACGTTACAAATTAAAATTTTTAACAATACATATTTTATTAAAGGATGAAACAAAAAAAATGATTTTGACGTCATTTTTTTTTTTTATTCAAATTAATGAATTTTTGTTGTTCATGCTATAGTAAGAAAAAAAAAAACACTATATAAAATTCACTATTTTTATCCATAATGTTGAATGTGTTAAAATACTTCAACTTTTAAACAAGAAAAATCTCAAGTTGATGTAAAAAAATTGTTTATTTCAGATGGAATTATAACATGTTTCTAATTTGAATTTAGATAAATTGTATTTATTTTCAATTTTTCTAGTTGAATTGTTCACCTATATTGCATAGGATCCATTATTCTACCCAATTAGGTTAGAATAAAATTTGTATTTTATATGAATACTACCTTATGAAAACTGAGATATAATAGAATGGGGTGGGGGCGTATCATAGATTTAGTGGCAGGTACGAGACCCTTGCACCGTGGTAGACCAAAAGAGTGAAAAAGGAGTAAGAAAAGTGTTACTTTTTTTAAAAGAAAGGAAGATGTTGAGAATTAAATGGTCATACAAAACATTGTTGATTTTTTAAGATGGAATGATCTATTATAACATGTCTCTAATTTGTATTTAGATAAATTTAATTTAATTTTCAATTTTCTTGTTGAATTGTTCACCTATATTGCATATGTTCCATTATTGTACATAATTAGGTTACAATAAAATTTGTATTTTATATGTAACTACCTCATGAAAATTGAGAGAAAACCAAGGGGGGTTGATACCATAGATTCGGGGTTACCA
The DNA here is from genome assembly GCA_903632075.3 of Acanthosepion pharaonis. Taxonomy (NCBI): domain Eukaryota; kingdom Metazoa; phylum Mollusca; class Cephalopoda; order Sepiida; family Sepiidae; genus Acanthosepion; species Acanthosepion pharaonis. The sequence continues at coordinate 492,068 of CAHIKZ030001849.1, forward strand.
GACCCTTGCATTACTGCCCGGATGGTAGACCAAAAAGAGGGTAAAAGGGTAAAGACTAAGAGTTACTTTGGATCCAAAAAGAAAGGAAGTTGTTGAGAGCCATGATCATACAAAACGTTGTTGATTTATTTAAGATGAAATGATCTATTAAAATAGATTTGGATTTTGTACGAATAGTACCTCAAGAAAATTTAGATGTAGTAGAATGGGGTGGCGGAATAATAGATTAAAAATTTTTCTCGTTGAATTGTTCACCGATATTACATAGTATCCATTATTGTACAAAATTAGGTTACAATAAAATTTCTATTTTATATGAATGACAATTAACCCTAGAACACTAACCATGGGTATATAGTACCCAGAGCAAATTTTCCTATATTTAATTACAATTTTCAGTACCTAATTTTCTTACCTAAATAATAATTTTCAGTTCCTATTAATGTTAACTCAAAGTACAAAGTTTGAAGTGCCTTCATATAAAATATTTCAAATAAAGATTTATATTTAATATTTTTTTGATATTTTCAAAATCGGGTATGATATATCCATGGTTAGTGTGGGATAACTTTTAATTGATGGTTAGTGTTCTAGGGTTAAAAATCTAATACATACATACAAACATATATATATATATATATATATATATATATATATATATATATATATATATATATATACACCGAGTGTAAGTTAAAAATTGTCCAAATCGTGTAAACAGAATTATTTTTCCATCCCACAAAATGTTTAATATCTAATAAATCACTAAACAAAATGAGTTTCATATTTACAGGTTTTCAGATAAGACGTTTAGCCATCTTGACACCATCCATTTGTCGTAAGAATCGCCGGAAAACCCTTTTGAGTTATTCAGCTAGAAAGAGAGCAGGTTAAAATCGTTTTGTGTCAGTCCCACTATGTCTTCCCAAATGAGCAATGGTGAGAGGAAAAAGATCATTCAGGCCTTCAGTGATTGTACCAACATTCATATTCTGGCTTCCATCTTCAAATTCCATTCAGGAAGTCTCAAGAGAGCGGTGAACGGAAACCTGGACCAAGAAGTCACGACAACAAGAGGGATCATATAAATATATATATATATATTCTTATTGCTCAAAGTAGAGTCCAATAGTTTCATAAAAATCTCGGAGAATTCCACTAAGATATCTTTAATCATTTCTAAGTTCAAAGCTTAATATTACAATTGGGACTTATAAACTTAATTATTACCAGTACTCATATTGCAATTTTTGCTATTATCATTCCATGCTTTTTTACCACAGCTCATATTGCTGTTACACGCTGTGTATATTTTTGTTCCTGTTCGATTTTGATGGCCCCCCTATCTAATTAACACTTGAGGCTGGCAGTGTTGCTGACGGCCATGTACTCTGTCTTCTTACAAACAATAGTCCATTCTTCATGCTTTCCCTTACTAACTTGTCTAATAATTCTTCTTACCGAACGATCACCGAAGTTAAGCAACGGCGAATATAGTCAGTGCCTAGACGGGTGACCGTTTTGGAATACCAGTCGTTGTACGCTTGGATGTGCGGGTGGTGTAATGCATAACGGCCCGGAATTGTTAACTGGTGAGCAGAGTTTCAATTTCATTTGGATTCGTTATATTCAGTTACGTCTTGGGAAAGGTATGAATCCACCGCTTCCCCCAGATATGGATTAATTAGTAGGAACTGTATCAGTAAATCATTATAATCTAAAATAAAAAAGAAATATTATTACAATCTAAAAATATTTTATGACTTTAAATAACCTACAAAAGGTTGCTAATCCGTAAAAATTTGAGTCAAAAACTGTTTTACAAGTAAATGCTGACTCGCTTGAATCCGAAATAGTTTCTATTTCTGTTTATCAATATCTGTCTATATTTCTGAGATGAGGTATTATGTAAACTATTTATATTATTCGGACTATTGTCCTCATCTTTGTCGCCATATTTATTTACAACGTTTCGGTCGTTGTACGCTCCGGCCTTCTTCAGGTGGTTGGAATGTTGAACTGAACCCTTTATTTCGCTCGTTTGAGTAGACTGTTCTAGTTCCACTTGCCATGTCTAATGGATGTCAGTTATCTGTTAATTCGCTTCTTGGGCTGGCAGTGTTACTGACGGCCATGTACTCTGTCTTCTTACAATCAATAGTCCTTTCTTCATGATTTCTCTTAAATGGAAATCTCCATCGCCTTAATCAGATATTGAACTCACACTCTTTAGGTTCTGTCACTGGATCTAACCAACGCCTTTATCCACTGTGCCATGTGTCCTTAAGGACATCAGTGTATGAATTTCTGGGTCTTTAATTTAATGTCTTCAGCAATCATTTTTTACCAGAGCTCATATTGCAATATTTGTTGTTATTATCGCTTTTCTCTGGCAGTCTTTATTACTAGTTCCCATACTGTATTCATTTCTATGCTTGGTCGGCTCGGAAGATTTTTGTGGACTAGCATATATGCTGATTCCTTAAGTTTACGTATTTTCCAATGATGTTCTTTGTCTATGATGTCTGTTTATCAAGTTTATTCTTCAGCAGAATAAAGTGCAGGTCATCGTTGACTTACGCCCAATGCGACTTACGACTTACGTCTGTTCGACTTTACGACCACGATCGCGAATTGGGATGCCTGGTCGTTTGACCACGACTGCTTCGCGTCTGTCAGCGTAGGTGTTTTCCAGCTTGGTGTATGGCAATTTCCCTAGGTAGGTCTGCTGGTTCACTGTGCCGTGTTAAACAATTTCTTCGCTCCAGAACACTAGATCCAGAGAGGGCAAATAGTAGCCTTATAAATATATAAATTATAAATATTTTACATATTTATAAGGCTACTATCTGTCCTCCCTTAGTCTAGTGTTCTTGCTATATATTTAGAGATTCTTGATAAAATCCAATAAAGAATCTGCAATATCTTGATGATTTTCTCTCTATGGTACCAACACTTTATTACTTTAAATGCAGTACAGACAAATCTCCCTTCAACGGACTAATAGGGGAAGGGATGGGGCGTTAAATTCGATTGTCCGTAGATGGGAAGGGATTATTTTTGTTATAAAACCACTATATTAACTAGCAGTAGTTATGATCATAATGCAAATACTATAAACATGTATATATGGCATAGATAAATATATACATAATATAGATATTTTAATCAAAATAACAAAAATAATAGATTTCTCACTGCTACTTTCTCACGCACCCGCTACAGGTATCGTACTTTATATACTGTACACTCGTCTTTGTTTACAATTGAAAGTGCCGGCACTGCCGCCAAACGGTCACTTTGAGAACTAATGTGCCTCGTTTCGCTAAGCCCACAAATTTTGAAATGCATCGCTAACGATTTGGTGGATTTTGCCTGCAGATTTTTTTTTATTTGGCCTGCCGATTTTGTCCGTTGCATCCGAAGTCCATTGATAGGGGCTCCGTGGATGAGAGGTTTGTCTGTACGAGATTAGCGGCAAGATCACATCATTTTATAGTTGATATGGCGAGATGTAACTGCAAGTTCAATTCTAACAGTTTCCTTGTTAGTACATTTATTCATTTTACTAGTGTATTTATTTTTCTACCATATTTATTCATTTTTCCACTTTATTTTTAATTTTTCAATTATATTTATTCATTTTTCCAGTTTATTTTTTAATTTTTCTAGTATATTTGTTCATTTTTCTAGTATATTTGCTCAGTTTTCTAGCATATTTGTTCATTTTCTAGCACATTCATTTTTCTTGTATATGTGTCATTTTTTTAGTATTTTCATTTTTCTAGCATATTTGTTCATTTTTCTAGCATATTTATTCATTTCTCTTGTATATACGGTCATTTTTTAGTATATTCATTTTTCTAGCAAATTTGTTCATTTTTCTAGCGTATTTGTCCATTTCTCTAGCGTATTTGTCTATTTTTCTAGCGTATTTATTCATTTTTCTAGTATATTTATTCATTTTTCTAGCAAATGTATTTTCTAGCACATTTAATCATTTTTCTGGTATATTTGTTCATTTTTATTATATTTATTCATTCATCTAACATATTTATTCATCTTTCTAGTATATTCATTTTTCTAGTATATTTGTTCATTTTTCTGGCAAATTTATTCATTTTCTAGCATATTTGTTCATTTTTCTTGTATATGTGTCATTTTTTTAGTATTTTCATTTTCCTAGCATATTTATTCATTTTCTAGCATATTTGTTCATTTTTCTAGCATATTTGTTCATTTTTCTGTTATATTTATACAATTTTTTTAGAAAATTTATTAATTTTCTAGCATATTTATTCATTTTTCTTGTATATGAGTCATTATTTTTTAGTATTTTCGTTTTTCTAGCATATTTGTTCATTTTTCTGTTATATTTATACAATTTTTTAGCAAATTTATTAATTTTCTAGCATATTTATTCATTTTTCTTGTATATGAGTCATTTTTTTAGTCGTTTTTCTAGCATATTTGTTCATTTTCTAGCATATTTGTTCATTTTTCTAGCATATTTGTTCATTTTCTAGCAAATTTATTCATTTTTCTGGTATATTTGTTCATTTTTATTGTATGTATTCATTTTTCTAGTATATTTATTTTCCTTAAGATTTCTCGAATATTCATGGCGTTAGACGAAAACAAACGACATACTGTTTAATAAATAAACCGATCCTCTACGTAAATACGAGTATCCGCTAAAAATAACTTTCAATAAAATCTGTCGGATTAATAAATAACAAATCGATCCCCTTTCTTTACAAATCGTTTTGTTTACGTTAGGATACGAAACGAAGTTGATCTATTTCAAAAGTTAGAGACGATTGAATGCTTGACGTGCTTCGAGGCTAAAAAGAGGTCTAAGGCACATTGGTTCTAACGACGGTCACCCTATCATGGACGTAGGTTCGAATCCTGTCGGAGAAGGTGTATCTTTTTTTTTTAAGTTTTCTCGAATATTCAGTGTGTGTGTGTGTGTGTGTGTGTATATATATATATATATATATATATATATATATATATATATATATATATATATATATATATATATATATATATATATGCAGGGAAAATAGAAGAGAACACGTTGAGTGCATAATCCGGAGTTCTTAGTATTTTTTGTTTTTCTTTTTAAGAAGACAGTGCTCCATACAGAAGTAGTTTTTATATTATAATATTTTTTTGTTTAAAACAATAAAAAAATATATATATATATATATATATATATATATATATATATATATATATATATATATATATATATATATATATATATATATATATATATATATATATTCAACATGAATTGCGAGTAGACTGCCGTTAAATTTCTATTTCAATAACACATTTAAAAAAAACATATTTTGATAAATTAATTTTCGTCTACTGATATATGTTTATTCCTCATGGAATGATTTTGTGTTATTCTTTATTAATTATTTGCTTTGTAATAATAAATACATTGAGCTCTTTTTTGTGGATTAGTTTTAATAATTTATATTACTAGGATCCACTTGAATTATATACCAACGGATTTGTTCTTTTTTAATATATATATATATATATATATACTGTTTATATATAAATATATATTATATAATATATATATAAACAACATTTACTTAAATATATATATATATATATTTATATATATATATATATATATATATATATATATATATATATATATATATATATATATATATATATATATATATATGTGTATGTATATATGTATATGTATGGAAATATAACATGAAAATATATAAACACAACAAATATATTTATATCAATATAGATATATTTATATATATATATATATATATATATATATATAAATATATATTTGTAATCAAATATAGTTTTACATTTTTTAGTGTAAAGTTTTAAACAAAATTTACAGTAGATCTCGCTGTGTTGCCACGTAGACGATGGTTACATTTGTCATTCGTGTGCATGTGTGGCTAGAATATCTTGAACGTTTAATGTGTGTAGTAGTGAGTTAACTAAAAAGTGTCCCGTTTTACAATGACAGGATATTGATATCATGAGTAGGCAGATATAATTTTTTCATACCGCGCGAGAATGGTAATGGACGCTAGGCTTTCTTTAAATTTAATATCTCAAAAACGAAGTCATTTGTGGACATATGTTTATATGGACTTTTGTCCTTCGTTTTGGTGTGAGGAACCCCGCCCCCCAAAGTTTATAAAAGCAATTCTGATACACCCTGGATATACAATACGATACCTGCCATTTTGTTCTAGACTCTGACCATCGTAATACATAATATCAAAACTCTGTTGCCATTTGGAATATCAAGCAATACCTGTACGTGACATTTTTCAAATGGAGAAAGGCGTTAACCGAGGTGAATCCCGCTCTCCTAGCGAGGACAGCCTGTTTTCGAAAAGGAGAACCAGTCAGCATCATGGGATTCTCTCAAGCTGCAGGTGTTCCCTCCTCTATGTGGGATCCCTTAACGAGGGATTAGGGGTTCAACGCTCCCAGAGGATTTTACGATTCTGGACGATTCCCTTAATGTCTGTCAGCATACCTGCGCCAGGGTAAATGGGCGTTCATTCCATGAAAGGCTTCATCCGCCCTTTGACAGGTGTTTTTTTTAATCTGGCTGGGTGTCTATAACACGTAACAGAACAGCCGTCTAGTCGCCGATAGAACGACCATACTACAGGCATTATCGTTTTACGTAGTGCCAGTAGTACTATAAACTGATACCTAAAAATATATATATATATATATATATATAAATATATAGTGGATTCTGAAGTCAAATCAGAGGCGTCATAAATTCTGACGATTGCGTGAAGCATGAAACAGCCTTTTAGTTTCTTAAATTGACTTCAATGTTCATTTTTTATATTTACATACGCTCTATCTCTGATATTGAGCTATTTTAAAATAAATATAGCAGCCCTTAAAACTATTATTATATATATATATATATATAATGCATACATACATACATACATATTTACATATATATATATATATATATATATATATATATATATATATATATATATATATACATACAAAAGTCTCTATACAATTGACCGTGCAGTTTCCAGTCTGTTGTTTCTCCTATCATTCTGTCGGATTCCGGTCCATATTTGATATTTACTTGATCCCAATTCATCGATCTACCTCGCTATCAATTTTTGGCAGTCTATTCATATCTATCTATCTATCTATCAATCTATCTATCTATCTATCTTTGTTTTCGATAGATAATGCATCTATCTATCTATTATCTATCTATCTATCTATCTATCTCAGTCTGTTCTTATAATTCTATGTATCTATCTATCTATCTATCTATCTCAGTCTGTTCATATCTATCTATCTATCTATCTATCTATCTATCTATCTATCACATTGTTTATGCTAATTTTTATTTTAAAATTCGAACTACTGTATTTTTTAATTTTTTTAATCTTTCATCTTTAAAAAAAATCTCTTTTTTTTTTTATATATATATATATATAAAGAGAAAGAACAGTAAATTTATAATCCGGTGTTCTTATTGATTATTTCTTATTTTTAAAAAAACAGTGCTCAGTACAATTCTACAGAGCATAAATATTATAAATTTACCAGTTTAAAAATATGATCCCATCGCTACACAGGAATTACCATGTTTCAAAAACAGGAACTAAAACCTTCAAATTTAATTATAGAATTAGATTAAAATCCCTAGTACTGTTTCATTTTTAATTCGTCAGAGAATTATTTTACATTATCTTATGCATCCCTTTTTGATGATGGACCACAAGTTTTCTCTTAGTTTAATAACTAGACAGGCAGGGTAGGTGCAAGGGATTCGTACCTCCCGAATCTATGGTACATCACAACTACTACATCTTAATTTTCGTAAGGTACTAGTCGTATAAAATACAAATTTTATTGTATCTTAATAGTTGGAAGTTGTTAAATCTGAAAGAAAAAGAAAAAATAATTAGACGTTTAAACTTAATTCACATTTAAAATCGGTCCAAGTTATTGGAACACCCTTTATAACTCCACACAGTAACCCTCTACCTTCAGTGGCTCTTGGGCCTTCTATTGGGTGAACATTAGTAAAAAAGAAAAAAAAGTGTCCCAGCATTTGTCAACAGAACGATATGTCATTCGCTTCGTTTTTTTTTCTCTGTCTCTGCGAGGAGAATTTGCAGAATTCATCGACACATTAGAAGATTGCCATGACAAAGCAATTTGGCGCGCTTTTTCTCCGTTTCCAACGGAATACACTTATCGCTCAATATTTTCGGGATATTTATGAATCTTCCGATTTCTGTCTCCCATTTTCCGTCGGCCGTTTCTACACTAATAGCATTTATCTACCTACTCGATTTTGATATCCCTAACACCTAGCTCAAACATCGGGCTGTCTTTCTTTCTTTTTTTTTTTTTTTTTTTTTTTTTTTTGAACATCAGACGTGGTTCAAATAAAATTCCGATCAGATGATGACACTGGTTAAGACACGGTTCCGGTAAAAAAAACAAACCCCAAACCATCATTACCAATAACCCAGGGTACCCCAGAAATACCACATGATATCTTACAGCTTTTGCAGCACTATGCGAATATTTGTGTGCACAGTAAGACGTCAATTTAACGGCCCTTTCGATTTAAGGAATATCGGATTTGAGGAACCACTCGGAGGTCACATGGGTCATAACGAACTGACTTTTTAATTTTTCCGTTTGATGAATGGTGGAACAAATCATTCATCAAGTCCGTGTTAAGTTACGAAGTATATCTCAAACTTTTTAGCAAGATGGAAATAAAAAAAAAATAACTTGCTGATTTCAGCTATTTTTAAAGACAGTTTCAACTATAAATAACAAACCCTACGTGGCAAATCTCTGCGTATGTGTGTGTGTGTGTGTGTTTTAGAGAGAGAGTGAGAGAAAGAGAGAGAGAGAGAGAGAAAACATTTCAATGTTTCAGGCTGTTTAATGTGTTGACAAAGGTGTTTGCTGACTGGAAACGAACGTTCTCTTTGAACCTAGGATGATTGAACAGACCTTGCTTCTTGTCTACGAAATAAGGGATTTATTAAATTTAAAGACAGTTGACAGATTTCTTTTTTTTTTTAATATGGCTTGTCAATTCCTTTGTGGGTTATTTAAAGCCGAAATATTGGCGTTCCCAAGTGGTCCCCCCGATCTCAGTTTTGACCGTGCTTGACGTGGCTTAATTTCGGTGATCGAACGAGAATCGGTATTTTCAGCGAGATTTCAGCGAGATTTGCGCTAAACCCCCGGATTTAAAGAAGATATTCACCCGCCAGAGTTAGTTCGGGGTTCTGCTATTTTTACGTATTCACTCGGCTCCTACATACATTGGGAGTGTGTCTCCACGCCTTTAAACCATTCTATGTACATATGCCGAAATGTGTGAACACGCATAGCGATACACGGTGTGTCCGAACTCCAATAACGGTACCGAGCTGCGTAACGGCTAACAACTGGGGAAAAAAGGGAATCACAGAACAACGATCACATTTTGCCAAAGCCCGCAGATGCCCACATCGCAATACTGATCTTGGGCAAAGCATGAATCCATATTTCCCTGCAATCTATCCAATCGTCAATTATCCCAACAATAGCAAAAAAAAAAAAAATCAGTTACTATTTATAATATACCTTACCTATGAACACTAATGCGTATATCCCAATCCTCATAAATACATTTAGACACTATTGCAAGTGGGGGTAATATGGTGTCTATGTAGTCGACCACTAGCAGTTGTTTACCTACTTCACGCCGCTGGCGAGTATTGTATTCTGTTGATGTTATAAAGATTACCATTTCATTTCCAACCTCCGTTTTTGTTATTCCTCATTCAGTAACCCTTTAGGTTACAACATTTTGATAATAAATAAGAGGATTAGATATTGTCTCTGTTATAAATCTAAATCTAAAAAGTTCATATGTTATATATTTTACTGTGAACACTAATGGGTATGTGGATCCTCATAAATATTATATATTGAATCTCTTGTGAACACTAGAACGAGATGTGACACAACATCTATTTTTCTTGGGAACCTGACCACGGGACAGGAGCAAAGTTCCTCTCAGCCCCTCGGTTTGTCCTTTTAAGCACCGATGTTTACTGGGGAAATCCCACAGATATGTTTTTAGTTCCCCAGGCTTGCACCTGTTATAAAGATGTTGCCCCTCTGTCCCTTGACAGAGAAGGCCCTGAGCGCAATCTGTCCAAGGACAGAGACGAAACTGAGATTTTTTTCGTGTGTCGAAATTACTCAAAATGTTTAAAGTAAATGCTTATAATCCTCATAAATACGCCAGACATACGATAAATAGGGGATAATATAGAGTATAAGTATTAGGTTGGTGCAAAAATAATGATTGAATAATGTCGTTTTTGAACGTATTTTTTTAACGTCAAAAAACGACATTGGACACGTGATTATTTTGCACCATGATGTCTAAGTAGTTCACCACTAGCAGTGGTTTACCTACTTCACGCCGCTGGCGAGTATTGTATTTTGTTGATGTTATAAAGATTACCATTTCATTTCCAACCTCCGTTTTGGATATTCCTCATTCAGTAACCATTTCTAGGTTACAACAAGATAGAATTGATATAGATAGATAGATAGTTATATTGCCGTAGGTGTTATAAGGAATTTCCATTCACTTGGGTATGTCCCAATCCTCATAAATATATTGACACTATTATAAATGGGAATAATATGCATCTAAATAGTCCACCATGAGCAGTGGTTTACCTATTTGGGGTTTATTTCCTGGCGAGTATTGTATTTTGTTGATGTTATAAAGATTACCATTTTATTTCCAACCTCCGTTTTTTGGTTGTTCTTCATTCAGTAATTTAAACACTATTATAACAATTAGCTGATATTCGAAATGATTTTTTAATTTACTTCTGGAAGAAATTTGTTTGAATAAATAATGGTTTAATTTTTAAATTGTTAGATAATGCCCAATTTGTTTTGTTTTATTTTTTTTTTTCCCTTTTTTTGTACGCAAAGTTATTTAAAAATTAAAAATAATATTTTAAAGAATTTTGTTTTTTTAGATGACAATATTTTATTTATATAGAAGTTTCGCTAATCAACATATATAGAAAATTCATCAATTTGATTCTCAGTTTTAAATCAAAGAATATTTTACATAATTGCAATTAATAAATATAATAAATACGCGACTTGAAATGGAACTTTGTTTATCTAGCAGTTTATAATTGGAGTTTTTTAAGTTATCCATATTCACATAAATAACTGCACAATATGAAGAAATACATTATCATTACATGTTTTAAAAAGTAGAATGATGGCGTGTTTGATGGTAAAAAAATGGGGAAGGATGTTTGAGCTTTTTAAATTTACATGACTATTATTTGCTATTATAGCTTGAACAATTTAAATATGGTTTGAAATGAGTCTTTACAGATCTGAGCTTTAATCTTAAAAAGAAAAATATGTTTCAATTGACAATGCATATATAAAATAAAAATGGGTAGTTTGGCCCAACGAAAGGCAAAAGATTTTTGATTGAAAAAATGAATAAAGAAAAGTGAAAATAACTATGAAAACATTTGTCTGTGGATATTGATTCTATATAAATATATATATATCAAAAAATTATTAAGGATACATATATAGAAAGATCTCATTCATGCAAAGAAATCATTGTTTGTTCAGAAATAAAAAAGAGCAGAATTTGGTTGACATTTTGGGAAAATATTTTGCCAAACTAATCAGAACAACTTTGTTGTTGAACTCAAAACAGAAACATGCTGTAGGATTTAAAAAATCTGGTTTAACCAATTAACCCAAAAAGAGTTGGTTTTTCATGTAAAAATATATGTGAAGGGATTGTAGCTTAAAAAATTTAACAAAAATACCAAGAAGGAAGCTGATGTGAACCATGTGTCTCATTTTTTAAAAACGGACTCAAAAAAATTTTTGACTAAGAAACTTGAATATATATATATATATATATATATATATATATATATATATATATATATATATATATATTTATATCCATATATATATATATAATATTGAAGAGGAACTTAATAACAACATTGGTTTTCTTACATATCTTTTTAAATAAAATTAAAAGGACACAAAAATTTAATTATTTTAATATCAATTATTTCAAAGAAAAATATAAGCAGGACTTCAAATTTTTAACCAATGGCTTTTAAAAATTTTTTGATGCAACCATAATATCAACTTTTTTCGTAGAATATTTATTCATAAAAATATCATATTTTTGGAATCATATTCGATTTGAATGCTAAAAGACATCTAACCGGGCCGGATAGATAAAAGCAAGAAAAATAAAGGCTTTATCTGTTTATCATTCAGCAAAATTAAAAAATAATTTATTTTTAAGTATATTTACGGATTTGAAAATAGAATATTTTGTTGATTTTTTGGAAATAAATTTAAATAATATCAAATCAAATTAATTTAGAAAAAAATAAATAAAGATGAGAATTATTTAAGAGAAATAAGGACCTATGTCCATGGTTTTAATTTTTTTGATAAATTTTTGGCAGCACAAGAATTATAGAAATGTGTTTCAAACGGTTGGAAGATTAAATATTATATTATAATAAAAAGCCATTTTGAAAGGCAAATATGATGTTTATCCCATGTGACCAATAAAAAGTTCAATTTAATTAATAGTTACCTGGCTGCTTAGAAATTATTGATATATCCGATAAGCCAAATGAAATATATATATATAATATATAATTATGTAATAAAATTTTGTATTACTAGTTTAAATGTAATTTTGTTTATCATATATATTTGATTTAAGTTTAAAATAATGTTTGAAAATATGAAATTCAATGAAATGGATATTTTTTAGTTATTGAGTAAGAAAAAATAGATATTTAA
>CAHIKZ030001849.1:510000-528433 GCA_903632075.3 Acanthosepion pharaonis
TTTAATATTATATATTTTAAAATCAAAGATTATTTTATGAATAAATTAATTTGATTATGATTTTTTTGGATAAATGAAAAAATTTTTTTAAGCTTTTTTATTTGCAAAATTAAAATAAATAAATTTATCATTTAATTTTTATATAATTATTTAAAATTAAATATAAATTTTAAAAAAAAAAATAAATACTTTTTAAATTTTTAAAAATATATAATAAAAATTTTATAAAATTTTATATATTATACTTATATATATTATATATATATATAAATATATATATATCTATATATATATAATAAAAATATTAAATATATAAAAATAAAATTTTTTAAATTATAACAACATTATAGTTGAATTGAAAACATAAATTTTATCTGAAAACCTGCTCAATTATTAAAAAAATATTTAAAAATTCATCAAAGAAAAAATAAATTTAATTCGAATATTTTATATATATATAAAATATGAATAAATATATATATAAAATTATGAAATTAGATTTTTATATATTGTTTAAACAAATTTTTTTAAATTATTTTTATCATAATGAATATGATTTTTTAGATAAAATATAAAAAAAGTTCAAAACAAATTTTCATTTTTTTTTTTTATTTTCAAAAAAAATCTTATCATTTGAATTAATTAAATAATTTATATTAATATAATATTATATATAATATATATATATATATATTTAAAAATATATATATATTTTAAAAAAGAAAAAAAATTTTAAAAATGAAAATATTTCATAATATTTTATAAATTTATTATAAAAACATTAAATTTGTCATATAATAATTTTAAATTAAAATCAAAAATCAGATTTAAAGGCAAGATTATTTTTATATACATAATATAATATCATTTACAAACAAGATATATCATTAAAAAAATATGAGAAATAAGATGCGATTTCAAAAATATTTATTTTTCTACAAATCCTTCAGTTTACATATTTTTATATATTAAAAATTTTTAAACCAATATTTAAAAATGTTTATTTAAGAATATATAAAAAAATATATATATATAAATATATATATATAATATATATATAACATTATATATATATAATTTATATATATATATTTTATACAATTCGACATTTTTTTAATAAATAATTTATATATAAAAAATATCTTTATATAAAATGAAATATTTTAAAATTTAAATAAACATTATAAATAAATATAAATTATAAATAATATTATAAAGAAATGAATATAAAAACTTATATATTAACTTTTTAGATATAAATTATGTTTTTAAAAATTAATATATTTATAACTAATATATGATATATATATTTATAAATATATAAATATATACAAATATAAAAATTTTAAGAAATTATTGAATAAAATTTTTTGCCCTTTTTATTTTTCAATAAAATAATGATAAAATATTTTAAAAAATAAAGTTGATTTAATTTTTTAAAAAAAAAAAAAGTCACATGGAAAATTTCAATATTTTAAAAATAAAAAAATACATTTAAAAATGAATTATCGAAAAAAAAAAAAAATATATTTAGATATTGTTTTTTTTTTTAAAAAAAAAAAAATAAAAATTTAATATATATATATATAAAATAAAAAATATATATATATTTATATTGTGAATTTTATTTTACAAACATTAAAAATTTTTAATAAAATAAATATATATTAAATATAAAAATATAAATTCAATTATATATCATATTTAATTATATTATTAAAGGAAAAATTAAAAATTCTTAAAAAAATTTAATATTCAAAAATTCAAAATATAGATGAAAAAAATATTATTTATAAAAGGATGAATTGAATTGGAAAATTTTTTAATAATCAAAAAAAAATTGAAAGATTTATATCATTATTTAAAAATTATATTCAGATAAATATTTTTTTAAATTGAAATGAATTTTGATTAAATTTAAATAAAAAATAATATATTTATATAATATATATATTTTACATATTTAAAATAAAATATGAATTTTAAAATATATTATATATATATATATATAGGTTTTATATATATATATTTTGAATTTATGAATGCTTTTTAAATTCGATGATATTAAATGTTTGAATTTATGGAATTTTTCGTTTATAAAAATGACTGTTAAATATTCAACACCAGGGTTGATTAAATTTTTAAATTATATAAAAAAAATATTAATATTAATTAAATAATTTATAAAAAATTTGAATTATCAATTTTATAATTTGTTTTAATATTTATTTTAATAATTTGACAATAAAATTTCATGAAAATTAAACATAATTAAAATTTTTTATAAAAAATAATATTTATTGGAAATTAATAAAATATAGAAAAAATAAAAAACAAAATTTTTTAATAATAAAAAAAATTTACATAACAAAAATTAAATGTTTACAATTTTAAAGTTTTAAAATTTAAGAAAAAAAATACAACTTTTTTAAATTTAAAATAAAATTTTTATATTTTTTCTGTTTTCATTTAAATTTTACAGAGAAATTTTTAACTTTATATTTGAATATATTTATATATTAAATAAAAAAAATGTAAATTTAAATAAAATATTTATTAAAATAAATAATGAATAAAGTATTCCGAAATCGAATTTGACGTTTTTAATATTTTTTGAACAGAAACAAAAATGTTGACAACTTTTTTTTTTTAAAAATTTATTAATTTAAAAAAATATAATAAAACAAATAATTTTAATTAGTTTCAATTTTAATCAAATATATATTTTAATTTGTTTTCTTTATGATTTTCATAACTTATATATATAAATATTTTAATAAAATATTTTATTTTATTGAATATTTTTTTAAATATTTATTTTACAAATAAAACTCATTATTATCAAAATTTATTTCAGCTTATAAATTTTCACATAAAATTAATATATAATAGAAATTTAATATGAATGGGAAATATTTATAATGACCATAAATATAAATTTATAACTAACAAAATTATTTTTACCCATTTAAATTTGGTAAATATAATATAATGTTATAAAAAAAAAAAATTCCAAATTTATTTTAAATTAGAAATATTTATTTAATTATTAAAATTAAAAAAAACAAAGATAAAATGGAAAGAAATATATAAATATATTATAAAATTTTATAAAAAATTTATATTTTTTTAAATATTTTTTTTTTATTGATGTTTAAACAAAAATTTCCAGTTTCATTAAAAAAACTATTTAAATAAACATTATAAAGAATGATGATATTAAAAAAATTTTTTTCAAACATAAAAATATTCATTTATAATTAAACAGATTCAATAAATATTTGAATTATTAATTTGAATTGTTATAAAAAATTTATAAAAATCAAAATATAAACTTGATTTTATAAAAAAATACATTTAATAATATATTTTCAAAATTAAAAAAATTTTTATTGAATTTTGAAATTATCTTGTTAAAAATGGAAAATAAATCATAAATATAAATATAAATTATATTAATTTATATATATATTTCCATTTTTAACATAAATTAAAAAATGTTTGTTTTCGTACAGATATTTTCATATACTTATTAAGAAAAACAAATTTATTATTGTAGTTTTAAAAGTAAAAAAGAATATCAAAAAATAAAAAAAATATAAAAAAAAATGAAAAAGGCATGGAATTATAAAACGGTTCCGCGTTTATATAAATCTATAGTTCGAAAAATGTCTATGAACGAATATTTTCAATGAAAAAATTTTCGGACATTCAGTATATTAAATGTTATTTAATACTGTTTATCATAAACAGAGCATTTGCTTAAATACTTGTATCTATAAAATAACAACGTTAAACATAAAAAAAAATGTCTTTAATAAATAAATTGTCGGATATTTTGTCCATTTATTTAATATATGACGTCATTTGTTTACATTCGATACGCCAGAGCAGTTATGAATGTACGAGATTCATGGAAGATTGTAGTTTATAACAGTAAATTCGACCTTGTCTACCATAAGGTTCATGGTATATTGAGTGGTTAAGGCACGTCAGCGTATATGACGGTTCCGTATAGGATGCAGGTTCGAATCCTGTCTATGAACGAATATTTTCTATGAAAAATTTCGGACATTCAGGCCGGTAAATGTTATTTAATACTGTTTATCATAAACAGAGCATTTGCTTAAATACTTGTATCTATAAAATAACAACGTTAAACATAAATAAAAAATGTCTTTAATAAATAAATTGTCGGACCTCGTCCATTTCTTAACATATGACGTCATTTGTTTACATTCGATATATAAAGAGCAGTTATGAATGTACGAGATTCATGGAAGATTGTAGTTTATAACAGTAAATTCGACCTTGTCTACCATAAGGTTCATGGTGTATGAGTGGTTAAGGCACGTCAGCGTATATGACGGTTCCGTATAGGATGCAGGTTCGAATCCTGTCTATGAACGAATATTTTCTATGAAAATTTCTCGGACATTCAGGCCGGTAAATGTTATTTAATACTGTTTATCATAAACAGAGCATTTGCTTAAATACTTGTATCTATAAAATAACAACGTTAAACATAAATAAAAATGTCTTTAATAAATAAATTGTCGGACCTCGTCCATTTCTTAACATATGACGTCATTTGTTTATATATTCGATACGCCAGAGCAGTTATGAATGTACGAGATTCATGGAAGATTGTAGTTTATAACAGTAAATTCGACCTTGTCTACCATAAGGTTCATGGTGGCCGAGTGTAAAGGCACGTCAGCGTATATGACGGTTCCGTATAGGATGCAGGTTCGAATCCTGTCTATGAACGAATATTTTCTATGAAAATTTCTCGGACATTCAGGCCGGTAAATGTTATTTAATACTGTTTATCATAAACAGAGCATTTGCTTAAATACTTGTATCTATAAAATAACAACGTTAAACATAAATAAAAAAAATGTCTTTAATAAATAAATTATCGGACCTCGTCCATTTTTATTATATATATATATATATATATATATATATATTTATATATATATATATATATAAATATAATAGAATATAAATCAATTGAAAAATATTTCATTTTAAAATAATTTAGAAAATATATATGTTTAAATTTTTTTTTATTTTGTGTTTATAATTACATGATTTATAGTAATACAGAAAAAAAAATAAAAAACAATATGTTGAAATTATTTTTATCAAACCAAGAAAATTTTAAAACGCAAATATTAAATAAAAATAACACTTCACACACACACACACACACACACAAATGCATATATATATATTTAAATTTTTTTTTTATTAAAATGTTTGCGAATAAAATCATTTTTTACATGAATCACAAAATATATACAAATTTCAATAATATATATATAAAATATAAATTTGGAAAAGCGGTTAAATTCAAATAATTTTTAAAATTGGAACATATTTTAAAAAATTGTAAATTCATTTTTATATTTATTTAAGAAAGAATTTTTATATTATATATATCTATAAAAACATGGAATTTAAAAAAAAAATAAATATAATATAATATCATATATATATATATATTTATATATAAAATATATATAATTTATATATATATATATATAAATAATATATATATAGGAATATAAAATATATATAATATATATATATATAAGTAGAAATACCCAAATAATTAAAATATATAAATTTTAAATTTTTTATTTTTTTTTTTTTTTTTTTGAATTTATTTTAAAATAAAAAAAAAATAAAAAAAATATATAATATGCATCCTTTTTTAAATATTTATATTTATATTATTAAATATATTGTAGATATTTGATAGATAAATTAAAATAAATAAAAAAATAAAAAATAAAATAAATTATGAATTTATATATATAGAACTTTTCACCATAATTTAATATTTAAAAAATAAATTAATTTTTGAAATATGAATATATATTTGACAAATAAATGGATTATCAATATGGTAATTTTAATAAATTTGGATAATTTTTTAGATTAATAAAATAGAAATTGTCCAAAAGGGAAAATAAATTTTATAAAAATTTTCATTTTGCATTTCATGAAATGATAGATTTATGTTTTGAACTTCTAGCTTTTTTTGATATAATTAAAAATTATTTTCAATCAATTTTAATGTTATTTTGAGTTTATATTTTGATATAATTTTTAATCCATCAATTTAATATATGATAATTAACTACAAAATTGATAATTATCAAAATAAATTATATTGAATTTTATATATATGTCATAATTTTATATATAAAATATTTATATGATATTTAATTTTTAATAAATTTTAAATTTTTTTTTTTTATAATTCTTTTGATATAGATTTATATATTTATGGAAAATAACAAAAAAACCATGTAAATTTAAAAGAAAGAAAAAAAAAATTGAAATAATTTATAAAATATTTATTTTTTTACAAAATATTTACAAAAATTTGTATATTTAAATTTAATAAAAATTTAAAAACATAAAACTATTTTAGTTAATTTTTAAAAGAAGGAAAAAATGAAAAAAGAAATGGTCAAAACAAAAAAGAAAAAAATTAGAACGATTTTATAAAAAATTTATTCTATCAGCGAAAATAAAAAAAAAGTTATTTTCGATAAGTTTATTTTATTCATAAAAAAATTGTTCTGGGAACAATTCAAATAATTTTCTATTTGTTTTTTTATTTATTATTTCAGGAAATTAAATCAAATAAGTTTTATCTCGATAAAATAATATATAAAGAATTTATTTTTCGTTAAAAATAAAAATTTATTCTAATTATTTTCAAAATTTATAAAAAATGGAAATTTAATTTCATAAATCAAATAGAATTAATAGATTAATTTATAATTAATTGAATGTTAAAAAAAGAAAAAATAATAGAATTAAATTTTAGAAAAAATTTTTGAAATATTCATTAATTTGCAATAATTTATGAAAACAAATTTGACGAATACTCTGAAAGAAAAAAGTTTTATTTATTTTAAAGGAAATCATTTTTGGATCAATTGAAAAAAAATTATTTTTAATAATCAAAAATAAGTTTTATTACAAATTCCATTTAATTTTTTTAAAATATTTAAAAATTTAAATTTAAATTACAATGTATAAAATATATATATATATTATATATATATATATATATATATATATATATATATATATATATATATATATATAAGCAAATATATGGATATAGATCCGACAGTATGAAGAAAAAATATACGGAAAAAAAAAACAAAAATCCTAATATGCAATTATGCTGTTTTAATGTTAATATAATGTCAACGTCGGACGTTTCGGTCTAATAGACCATCTTCAGGACATATTCATAAAACATAATTAAATATAATAGACCATATTAAATTCAACATGAAAGACGGAAGACAAATTTTAAAATTTAAGTTGTCTTTTTCAATTAGTCTTTGAAGAATATTGTTTCCATCATTTTTTTTTAAATGTTGAATTAAATATAGTCATTAATGTTAATTATTTTTTATGAATATCATTGATGATGATCTTATAGACCGAATTTTTTTTGCATGAAAACGAAATTAAATTATAAATATAAAATTTTTAATATATATTATTTTTTTTTTAAACCTTAAACTCTGTTCGATATTTAAAGCCATTAAATGAGTTTTTATTTAACATTTAATTATTTAACATGTTACATTCAGGTTGTTTAAAATATTTGAAAAAAAAAAAACGGATTTATAACAGACACGTACACTTTGCGTTATTTATATTTAGATGGAAAAAATATATATATATATATTTTTATTTATATATTTTATTTTTAAAATTTTCTAGTTAATTCAATGTATATAAATATTGGAATAAAAATTGATAGATAATTAGGTTTTAATAAAATTTTAAATTTAATATGAATATGTTTATGAAAATTGAATAGAAAAGTATAACAAATATTGATATTTTTCATTTTCATATTTGTCAACTTCATTTAGGTTTTGCAAAAAATGTTGATCATTATTTAATATGAAATTTTTATTTTTTTATTTTGTTCCTGATGTTAGTGGTTAGGTTTCATTTATTCATGTTTGAAGAAAAAATGAATTGATTTTTCTCAAAAACGGAAAAATATGAAATTTTGATTTAAACATTCAAATTTATCTCAAGTTGAAATTTTCATTATTGAAGAGTATCTATCATTTATTCTGAAACATTATTTGAAATTAAATAAAATGAAAATATGATTTTAAAAAGGACTTTTTTCTGAACCCAAAATGAAAAAAATGACTTAAATTTAAAGATGTGAAAATAACTCAAAATTTGTTTTTTTCAAAAAATGCAAATTTTAGGAACCACAAATTACCACAATGAAATGAATTTTCAATCAGGATGGTCAAATGAAAAAAAACTTATTCAATTTTTGACTTCAAAATCAAACTGACCTCAAACTGACCTCAGAATTCCAAATGACCTTATTTATAACTTATTGATGACATTTAAACTCACCTCAAAATGACCAAAGAATGTTTTATAAAACAAAGAAGAAATTAAAAGATCTTGCACATTTTATAAATTAAAACCAATAGATATTCATCATTTGTAAGTTTTAAAAATTTTGAAAAAAAAGACAAGGATCATTTGATGGGACAAAATGGCTCAGATGGGGCATTAAAACAGAAAAATTTTTTTATATTTCACTTAAAAAATGGGTAATATGATTAGAGAAATGACATTAGAATAGTTCAGATATTTTAATTTTTTTTTAAAGATTCAAACCAAATATACAATAAAATATATAGCATAAAAAATCACCTTAAAAATGATATATTTAATAATGTTTAGAATGAAAATATCAGAAATATATGATGTAATGAATGTTACCTGGGATGGTTGTTGCCAGAGAAAAAAAACTTTTTCAAAAACTTTTAATTTTGGATTCATTTGTATCAATTTTGTATCAAAGATATTCAATGACAAAATAAAAATAAAAAATTCAAATCGTTAATGAAATTTTATAAATTGAAAAATAATACATTTTTTTTTTTTTCATTAAATAAATTGTTATTGTATATTTCAGAAAGGATCAATAATATCAAATCTTTAACAAATTCCTCTGAAAAGAAAAAGAAGAACAAATTGAATTTAATATTTAGAAAAAAAAATAAAATCTTGATTCTGATGTAAAAAATTTTTTCAAAAATTTTCTCATTTTTCATTTTTGTATAAGATTTTATATATATATATGGAATATATATATATATATATATATATATATTTTATTTATCTGTTTGACATTGTGTTGAAAAAATAAAATGTATAAAAATAACAGATATTAAACTAAAATTTTTTTTAAATGGACAAGTTTTTTCTTAAAAAAAGTTTTAGTTAACATTGGATTATTTCTTGTATGCTTGTAATAATAAAATTTAAATGCAAATTTTAAAAAAAAGGATTATTTAAAAAATAAACATTTGATTAAGAGAATTATTATTATTATTATTATTATTAAAATTTTTAAGAATTTCAATTAGAGGTCTTATCATTATTTTAAATTGAATTCATTTAAATTAAGCGATTAACCATCTTTAAAAGAAAATTTATTCTTGAGGTTGAAACTAATGGTTTTATACTTAAATAATTTTATTAAATTTTTTAATTATTATTGTTATTTGAAATCTTGTTTTTGAAGGAAATGAGAACAGCACAAAAAAATGCAAGTGAAGGAATATAATACAAAAAAAAAAGCAATTAAAATATTATTATATATATATATATATATAAAAGTTTTGTGTGTGTGTGTTGTGTGTGAAAAAAATTTCGTTCGTCGATTGGGAAATTTTAAGAAAAATTATTTTGAAAACATTTTGACTTTTTCTGCTATTCCTATTACGCTAATCAGTAATGAACATAGTTTTCAATGAACCTTTAAGCGTTTGTATACACTTCAATAAAATAGAAAACAATAAAAGCAATTTTTAAAGAAGCATTCACTTTTATTTAGAAAAAAAAACTGATGAAAATCAGATTTTGGAGTTGATAAATTGTCTTGAATCAATTTTTAGATAGGCTGCACTAATGAAAGAAAAATTAACGATTTAATGTTGTCAAAGTAATGACATGATATATATATATAAGAAAAAGATTAAACAAAAATTTATCTTAGGGATGTAAAATATTTAAAATTAAAATATTATTATAATTTATAAATCTTTATATATATATATATATATATATAATGCAAGAACAATTAAACTTTTTAAGATATATAATCCGCCCAATATTTCTTATTGGTATTTTTATTTTTATACAAAACAGTGCTTCAGTTTACTGAATTTACATAACATTAGTATTATAAAATTAACTGATTTAAAAATATGTTTTTTGTTACACAGTAAATAATACGTTTCCAAAACTGATTTAATCAAAAAACTTTAAATTTAATTATGTAAAACTAGATAAAATGATAGAAATTTTGGTTACAGATCAAGCGAATATTGGAACCTAAAAATTATGAATTTATATATGCGTTTATTAGTATTAAATTTAAAAATAAGTTTTAGCTTCATTTTTTTGAAACATGGTTATTACTGTGTAATTCAAAAAATATTTTAAATCAGTTGATTTTTATTATATATATATATATATATATATATATATATATGACATTTAATAAAAAATATGAAAAATCATGCAGAAATAATAATTTTGATGTTTAATTGATTTCCTATTAGGGATTAGATAATTTTTATAATAATGAAAAAATGTTGACTTTTGAAAATTCCCACATGCGTGTATGGTGAACATTGGATTAATTTTCTGACCACATAAGTAAGTTTTTGTGACTTTTTACATCAGATTTTTTACACACAAAAAAGATATGTATAAAAAAACACAATATGAATCCTTAATTTCAAAATAAGACTTTGGAAAAAAACATTTTTTCAAACAGTCCGGACATTTCTTATGAAATTGAAATCTGCGTCGATAGGATTAATTTATATAAATCTGACTGGCAAACATCAATTCATTTTGGAAAATAGATTTAAAATGAAAGAATTTAGGTTTTTGAAGTCAGGGAAATGACTAAGAACTTATTTAAAACAAAAAATAATTAAAGTAAAGGTTGGTATTTTCAAATTTTGTTTGACGGAAAAAATTTGAAAAAAAATAAAAAACATAACATTTAATGCCGAAAATTTTTTCTTATAGGTTATAAATGAAAAGAATAATATATTTTTGTAAGAAATGGCTGTTTGTAGAAAGGTTTGGTTTTTTTTTTTTACAGCATATCATCCTTCAATGATTTTATTTAATTTTAGAATATTTTAGGATAATTGGAAAATGAAAAGAATATTATATTCTGAATTTTGAAATCTGTTTGTAGATAAAAATTTTTTATTCACAAAAAATTTTAATTTCTTTATTTTGCAATCAATGGGTTATTTTCTTTTGACAAGAAAAATTGAAAGGGTAATTATTTTCCAAAATGTATTGCTGGTAAAAAATGTTGAAAAAAAAGTATCATTGGTATTAAAAACCTATTTTTTTCCTTTCATATGTTTTGACCGCTTTTGAGAGTTGATACTATTTGCCCATAGCTGGAAACCCTAACAGGTGCTACCACACCGGGTCAGGGTGGACCTGAGAATACCAGCAATTAAGAGGTTGATTCCAAGAAAAAACCTCCTGATCAGAGGCCTGCTGTTGGATGTAGTTATCATCTTACCCAGGACGGGGATGAAGTTTATCGTCTTACCCAGGACGGCAATGTATTTATTTATGCCCAGGATTCCATTTTGAAAGAAAGAATATAAAATCGTTTTTCAAATTTTAATAATAATAAAAAGAATGGATTTAGTAAGAAAAGAAAAAGGGACGAAGAAAAGGATAAAAGAAGTATTTGAAAAAATGAAGAAAGAAGAAGAGCTTTAAGAAGAAGAAAGAAGGGCAAAGAAAATGCGTCAAAAAATTTCCTTAACTTTTATTGGAAAAAAGAAAAACAAAAAAAAGAAAAAAAATGGGAATCATGAAGACAGAAGGAAAATGAAAATGATGTTTGGGAAAGAAGGAAAAGAAAAGACATGAAAGAAAAAAATTTAGAAGAAACTTATTAAAAAGAAGATAAAAGAGAAATGTGAAAAGAAGAATCTGTTAAAAAGAAGAATTCAAAAAAAATTTGATTTAAAAGAAAGAAAAAAAAAAGGAAAAAGATGGTAAAAATGAGAACACGAAGAAGGAAAAGGAGATTGAATTTCAAAGAGAAAAAGATGTTAATTAATTTAGAATTATTATGATGAAAGAATTTAATTCCTGGAGAGACGACAACATTACTAAATTAAAAAAATTTTATTCCTTGAATGTAAAAGGGAGACTTGCCAAAATATCCATTATATGGGAAAATAAGCTGAACTAGGAAAAAATTTTTTTTAAAAAAAATAAATCAAGAATTGAAATAATCCAGACGTCACAGGTTGAAAAAATCAAACAAGAATACAGTCATCGATTTCCAAATTTAAATCTGGTTTGAATAATTAAAATTTTTTTAAAATTTTAAGACTTTTACTCATATTAGTGGCCGAGGATAAAGAGAAAGACAATATGGAGACTTGTATTATTTGAACCTCAGTGATCATGAACGACTGGAAAATCATTTATTGGAACATTTAGGAAAATATATATTTTAATAATAATAATAATAATAATTTAAAAATATATCCGTTTTGAATATTTAATAATCATTTCATTTGAGAATTTTGATATTCTTGGGCCAACATATCACTAAAAAATGGGATTTTACGGAATGAAACTATTTAAGAAACTGGTATGAACATCAATCAGATATGGTTACATTAAAGAAACATGTAAAATTTTAAATATTTTAAATATACAAAGACAAAACATTATATTTAAATGTGACCAGATGTTTTTTTATCAAAACCACAAGAACAGCTGGACGGCTTATATATTTGTTATATTCTGTAAAAACAATATAGGCATAATAAAAAAAACACAGAATACATTGGATCTTGAAGTGACATGAAAAAAAGTGGCATTATCATTTAAAATAAGGTCAACCTGGATTTTGGAAAATTGAAGAAATATTGATTTAGATTGATGGATTTACGCGAAAATGATTTAACATAAATTACAAAATGTTCATAAGATATATATTCTTTTTGATTTTTTGAATCTTGGATCCAGTAAAAATAAAGTAAACCATTTTAATTCAAATGTACTTTGGTGAAAGAAATATGAAATAAATTGACTATTAAACCAGAACATTAATAGGATAAACATTTTAAGAATAATAATAATAATAATAATAATAATAATAATAGATTTAAATAGCAAGAATGAAATAATTTTTTTTAAATATAAAAGCCAAGGATCTGTTTTGAAAATAATCCACTTGATAGTGAATCTGGGAAAAATCTTTAGAAACTGGTATGAGGGATTCCGGTTTTAGAGATAGAAACAAAATAAGACGTTTATAGGTGTTTTTTTGATTATATTTTACACAATCAAATCTATTAGGCCAGACATTTTAATCAAAGAAAAAAAAACAGAAGAAACTTGTTTATTGATATGGTAACATTCCAGATTTAAGAAAAATTGAAAGATCTCAAAAAATTATCAAAATACAAGGGAAAAATCTAAAAAAAATGTGGTACATGAGGATATCAATAATTTTAATACAACCCGGATTGATTGAAATGGTTCTGATAAATCATTGAAGGGATGGATGATTTTGTCTTAAAAAAAAAAAAAAAAAACAATTAATAAAGTAATTACACTAAATGAAAGGTTTTATCATGAAAAAATATTAGAAGAATTTATTTATATATATATATTTTTGTTTAAGAATCTAAATCAGACCAAGACAATGTTATGGATAAATTTTGAAATAAGGTCTCATTTTGGGATTTAAAATAAATTAAATATACAATAGAAAGAAAGAGGAAATTTGAAAGCTTGAACAATTTTTTTACATGATAATTAAATGAAAAAATTTA
Organism: Acanthosepion pharaonis; assembly: GCA_903632075.3. NCBI lineage: Eukaryota > Metazoa > Mollusca > Cephalopoda > Sepiida > Sepiidae > Acanthosepion > Acanthosepion pharaonis. The sequence continues at coordinate 523,941 of CAHIKZ030001849.1, forward strand.
AAAGCAAAAAATTTCATTAAATAAATTGACAGATATATACTTATTATAAATCCAGAAATTGTAGTGTTGTGTGTTTGTTTGATGTTTATATATTGGATCGGATTTCCTACATTTTTTCAACCGATTTCAACAAAACTTCACAGGACTACGTAAAATTACCTTGCAGTGGTTCTGATAAGCCAAAATTTAAAAAACACAATTGTTTTTGGTACGAAATCAATTTGAAAACACGATTAAGAGGCATCGCGAGAATGAAAGGGGACAACTCATATCGAGTTATACTTATTATAAAAACCAATGGTTGTTTGTGTGTGTGTGTGTGTGTTGTTAAATATATGGGATCGGATTTCCAACATTTTCAACAGATTTCAACAAAACTTCTTTTTTTTTGGCAGGTAGTGTTTCTTATTGTCAAAACACTTTTTTCTTTTTTTTTTTACATTCAGAATGCTTTTAAAATTCCATTTACAAGACAATTGTTTATAATAAAATTCTATTCAATCGGTAGACATAACGATTGAAAAAACAATGTTTTTGTTTGAGTTTGGTTTGACCAATATAATTTAAAAACAAAAAAAAAAAAAAAAAAAAACAATTAAGACACTGAATGTCCATCAACCTTAAACAATAATCTTTGTCAATTTTATTTTCAGTCTTTATGATGGTCGATACTTGATCTATTCTTACTGTTACATCATCCCAGGCAACTTCGGGCTCTAAAACTTTTAGTTAAAATAAAATGATGAAAATTAATATTGAAGATAATTTTTCAAAATTTCAATGGAAATTTTTTCAAAAAAAAGATTAAGAAATCAAAATGTTGATATTAAAGAAAATTTGAATAGTCTTTTGTATTTTTAATTTCTAAAATAGAATTTAAAAATGATGTTTCAAAATGTTAAGAGAAAATTAGACGTTTACTTTTATAAAATTTAATTCGAAATTCACTTTCTTGAGAAAAAAAACTGATAATTCATTTAATTCAATGCATTTTAAATAAGAATTTTATCCAGCAAAATATTTTACTACTTTTTTCAGATTTTATTCGTAACAGAAGGTAAATGTTCAAATCAACTTTTGGAATATGAACATTTATATAAAGCAAATGACTGAAAAAAAAACAAAAGAAATGGTTGGTGGATGTAAAATGCAAATTTAAACATGACAATTTAAATTAAATAAATAAAATAAAACAAAATAAATAAATAAAAAAGAAAAAATGTAATTTATCCGACTTTGAAGGGGTGTTTGTGCAAATGCCCTGGATTAGTCCCTTGAAAAAATTTGAATGAATTCCGAAATTTTGAACAATACCAATTAAATAAATCTGTTCAAGAAAACACAATCTCCCAAAACATGTAAATAATTGACAATGATTAAATTTATCGTTAAAAAAGGATTAAATCTCTCTAGAAAGACTTTTAGATTAAAGAAAACGGAAATATTTTTAAAAAGAAACATTGAACTCTGAAATTGTTTGAAAGAAATTTAATTTTTTCTAATAAAATAAGAAAGAAGAAAGAAAGTACAAGATTTTTAGAGAAATGAAAAAAAAGAAAGAAATAAAAGCAAGAAAAAAAAGAATTTATTGACAAAAAACGTATTTAAACATTTTCAGGAAGATGATGAAAAAAAATGGAAAAAGAAAGGAAAAAAAAGAAAAAGGAAAAAAATGAAAAAAAGAAAAATTGAATGAAAAGAAGAGTAAAAAAGCTTTTACATCTTAAAAAAATGGAGGAAAAATTCTTTAACAAGAATCAAATTTTTCAAAAAAAAAAAAGAAAAAAAAAGAAATACACTGAAACAAATGATAAAAAAAAATGGTCAAACTATCAAACCTTTGAAATGAAAAAAGAAATAAAAAAACAAAAAAAATGGAATAAAGAAATTAGAAGAAAAAGAAGGCTAAATAAAGGAAAGATTAAAAGAAAATTTGAAAAAATTTTAAAAAGAAAGAAAAGGAAGAAATTTGAGAAAAAAAATTTAACATGCTTTAAAAAAGTTTAAGAAAAAAATTTAGAGCGGGAAAACTTTTAAAGAAATTAGAAAAAATGGAAAAAAAGTGAAGAAAAAAAGAAGAAAACAGTATTTAAAAATAGAAAAAATTGAAGAATTTTAAAAAGAAATAAATTTTTTTTGTTGAGAAAAAGAAGAAGAAAAAGAGAGAAAATTGAAAAGAAATGAAGAAATTTTCAAAAAAAAATAGAAGAAAAGAAAAGAAGAAAACTTTAAAAAAATAGAAGAAAAAAACAGAAAAAATTGAAAAGAAAAGAAAAAAAAAAAATTGAAAGAAAAAGAAAAAGAAAGAAAAGAAGGAAAATTGAAGAAAAAAATCGAAAATATAAAAAAATGAAGAAAAGAAGAAAATAAGAAAATTGAAGAAAAAAGAAGAAAGTTTGAAAAATGGTTGAAGATTTTAAAGAAATGAGAAAAAAGAATTTAAGAAGAAAAGTCAGGGAACAAAAAAGAAACATGAAAAATAGACCTGGAATAGAATGGAAAATTTTTGAAAAAAAAGAAAAAAAAAAGAAAGAAAAATTAAGAAAATAGAAAGAAGAATAGATTGAAGAAAAATAGAAAAAAACACAATCATTTTTATAGATTCCTTGCGTTAAAAGAGGAAGAAAAAATATGCTGAAAAAAATCTCTGAAAATCTCTAAAATAGAAGAAAAAATAGAAGAAAAATTGAAGAAAAATTGAAGAAAAAATAGAAGAAAAATTGAAGAAAAATAGTAGAAGAAAAAGTAAAAGAAAAAATTGAAGAAAAATAGAAAAAAAAATAGAAGAAAAATAGAAGAAAAGATAAAAAAAAGAATAGACATATTTAAAAAAGAAGTGAATACGTTGGATAATAAAATAATAAGGGTAACAGAATTAAGTAAAAAAAATCTTTCGGGGAAAAATAAAATAAAGTCTTGTATTGTCATGAGAAAGTATTAAAAATCATAATATTAGAAAAAAACAAAGGCAAAAAAAAACAAATCAAATAAATATAGAAAACAGAAAATTAATGCGTAATAATAATAAGAATAAAAATTAGGAGAAGACTACGAAAAGGAAGAAAACAAATGGATAAAAGATCCAGATGGATAAAAAAAAAAGAAAAAAGAAATAGGAAGAAAAAGGAAAACTCAAGAAGGAGGATTCTCAATACAAGAGAAAAGAGCCAATGTTGGAAATAAAGAAAAATTTTGTGCGTAATGATAAGAAAATAGAAATAAAAAGGAGGAGAAGAAAGAGCAAGAAGAACAAGAAGAAAAGATGAACCAAAAAAGAAAAGTGTGAAAAATAATAATAACGAGAAAAGTGGTGGAAGAAAATGAAAAGCAACATAATGGACAAACGAAGAAAAACAAGAAGAAAAGAAAAAAAGAACAAAAAATCAGAAAGAACAATAAACATTAAAAATAAAAACAGAAGAAGAAAATAGAAAGGGCAATACTAATAATCGGAAAATAATAATAATAATAAAAAGGAGAAGAGGAAGAAGAATAAGAAGAAGAAAAAGAAAAATAATAACAAAATAATAATAATAAGAAGAAGAAGAAAGGGAAGAAAAGGGAATAATGATTTTTTTAGAAGAAGACGAATAAAATAAAAAAAAACATAATAATAATAATGAATAATAATAATAAGAAGAAGAAGAAGAAGAAAGAAAATGAATAATAAGAAAAGAAGAAGAAAATAAGAAGAAAAGGATAATAATAATAATAATAATAATAATAATAAGAAGAAGAAGAAGAAGAGGAATAAAATAATAAACATAATAATAATAATGAAATAATAATAATAATAATAAGGAGAAGAAGAAGAAGAAGAAGAAGAAGAAGAAGAAGAGTTCTGAGAAAGAAATAATAAAAAGAGAAGATGATGAATTTAAGAGAACCACTAGGAAGAAAATGTGATAATCTTTAAAGAAAAGGAAAAGGATGAAAAAAACGCCTTTTGACGATGGCGAAAACAAAAAAACAAATAAACCATAAAATAATGAAACAGCAGCACAACAACATAAACTGCAAATAATAATAATAATTGTAATAATAATAATGTTCTTTATAATAATCATCGATAATTCACATCACTTTGTAAGCCTCCCTATTGTTATGATGATTCGATGTAACCCCCAGTGCCGACACAAAAGCCGTGAACAATGTAAAGGAAAAAGAAAAAAGGTTAATTTCACTGATCATCACCCAAATCATTCATTTCCGAGATTATTATTATATTATTATTGTTATTTACAGGATTTATATAAGATTATAAACTTCTGCATTTAAACGTATTAAGTGCTACGAAGCCATATAAAAAAACAAAAACAAATTCTATGATCTCCTTGAAAACACTCGGCTCGGAAAATGCTGTATTAACTTAAGATGGTATTACCCGAGGCCGATTTCTGCGTAAATAAATGCAAGCATAAAACATTCGAAGCAGAAACACATGATAATAATAATAATAATAATAATAATAATAATAAAGATGATGATGAAGA
>CAHIKZ030001850.1:2500-17500 GCA_903632075.3 Acanthosepion pharaonis
TGCAACAATTTCTTTATCTACAGTCCGTTTATTTTCTTTGTCGTAGAGTTGTTTTTTTTTCTTTCAATTTTTAGTTTCTCTTATTGCAGTTTTCTGACACAATATTTGTCAGCTTCTTCAAGCTACTCCAGATTCTGCCAATCATAATTCATATTTCATTACTTTCCTTGTATTGTAACCGAATACGATATAAGAAATGACATATTTTCCAATACTAATCTTATCATCATTCAATTTTCTACATATTTTGTAAGCATTATCACAGATTTCTTTTACTTTCATATAAGCAACTTGGATACTTTACTTTTCAGGTTACGTTAAAATTGTATACCTTGTAATACATATCCTTGTAACTGTATTTTCAACAGTTTCTGATATTCTTTTATTTATGATTGTTACAGCTTATAGTTTAATTTCAATTTTTTTTTTTATCACAGATCATCAGACTTTTTAAATATGGTCATAAGTAAATAGAGCGGATAGTAAATACGCAATCAGATCTTAACAAGACTCGAACATGCATCTTTTTTTTCCCTCAGAGAACCTGTATTTTTTAAACCACCGCTCTAATATTAGAAATTCCAAAAATTGTTGGAAGATAACTTTTATTTAATCTTTTCACCCAATCAAGGTAAGAAAGCTACTAACACGCAGGGGGATTACTGAGTGTGAAAGAATATATGAAAATCTTTAAGAACCGAAAATAATTAAAAACAAATAAAAAAAAACAGGTATTAAGAAGTTGGAGGGCGATTGATATGGCATTTAAATGTTTGAATATCAAACTTGACTGGAAATCAAGAAGGCGGAACAGGAGTTTTTCAAGCGAGAAGGGCGAGAATAGAAACATTGATTTTGAATGTAAAATGATGAGGCCATTTGCCACTCAGTTAGTTCACAGTCATAGTCTCTAGGTAAAACAGTAGAGTTCATCAGAACATTTACTATGAATTATAGGAAATGCATACGGAAACATGAGTTACAGCGGTGGGAAGTGGCCTGAAATGAAGATACCAGGTCAGATACTTCTTTATGTTTTTCAATGATATCTAAATATATAGCAGAATCAGCAGACCAATATAGTAAGCATAGACGAATTGTAGACTTGTAGATATGTAAAATTGATTCTGTCGAGAAAAAATTTCTCGAACGACACAGTCAACCAAATTACCTAGCAGCAAACTTAGCAATCAATTCCATATAAATTTTCCACTTCACTGTCAATGTAAAACTTTAGCTCGAGTAGTTACAAAGATTCACTCTCATGTTTATTACCAAACCTGCTGATGGAATGCAAAGAAGAACAATAAAGAGCAATTAGTTTTGGAGGGTTTAAAATTAACAAGTCATTCCTTGTCTCAGTTAAGAAAGCTTTTTAATTAAGCTGCCAATTTAACCTAATCTTTAAAACTTGCATTCCTCATATATCCAGATCAAAACGGCCTATATATGTTATTGTTTTATAATTTTGCATTAGCATTATTCTTTTATATGATGTGTCCATCTACCTTTTTCTTTGTAGTTTTCTTTGTCTATAACTTGGAAAACATATTTTGACTCCCATTTAGGTAGAGGCAAGAGGATTACTCTCCGATTTCGTCTCCCTTTATTTCATTGTTGATTTACTATGGGAGACAAATCTTACAATAATTCTTTCTTTATTATGTGTCTCAGAATTTTCAACTGTATCGTTGGGTACGTGAGTTTTTTTTCATTCGGATTTTCCTTAAAACTTCGTTATTGCTTACATATTCCGTACATGGCTTCACCTTTCTCTTGTCTCGAGTCGCCATTTCATCTACGAGGAAATTGTCCAGCATTCATTTCCATAAATAAGGATTGATATACGGCAGTTCAGCACACTTTCCATTGCTTCAAATTGTTTTTCTGTTTCTTAATACTTTCGTAATATTTGGAAGGCACCTTTTGATATTCCATTAAGCATTGTTATTTTTCATTGTTTCGTATAACATTTCCCTGATAGATCAAATGTGTTGATTTTGATGTCGCTAAGCCTTAGCTCGCATCAGTGGATGTTCCATATGCTAATGGCCATATATTCTGCCCTCTAACAGTTGATGCTTGTACTTTTCTTACCGCTTTCTTTTTCTACCTTTTCTAGAAATACGTGATTTCGTTTTTATTTTTTGCGAATGATCTTCAACTGTCAATCATTGGTAATCTTTTACGATTAGACTTTATCTTATGTTGAGTTGGTTATATCGTAAATCTTCAGACCGACACAATCTGGACATTACTGAAAACGTGACTTGGAAATAAAAGATAGATTCTAGGGAAGACATTAGCTTATATCGCATTTACCGGTAAAATCTAAATTGATTTCCCAATTCAATTTTTTTTAAAATTTCTTTTAGTAAAATTTATTCTACTGATTGGTATAGGTCGTCATTGCTGCTGGAAAAGTTAAAAAATAGGCATGTAAAGTTACTTTTCACCTAGTGCTGTTTAAAACGTATAAAGGGTTGGTGAACATTTAATTAATCGAAAAAAGTGGATTCTTAAAACAATGTTTTTTGTCACTTATTAATTTTGGGTAAGCCAGAAAATTTTCAGAAAACTTTTGTCAATGGCAGAAGATAATAGCAAAGTGTGTGTGTGTGTGTGTGTGTGTGTGTTTGTATGCGCGCGCTATTCTTGTGCTATGTCCCGTGTCCCCTCAAAGTTTTAAACGATGAGGCCTATGCACAATTTCCTATCTGTTGTATCATCTAGCGAATTTTATCTATTTGCTATCTCACCTAAACCATGATATATCAATCATTTAGAAAGCCCATTAGGTAGGATATGTGGTGTCTTCTACTATCCCTTTTGTTGTGAATATTTCTTGTGAGACTCAAATTCTCTAAGCATAGTTTCCTCAATTATGTGTCCTAGTAATTAGACCTGTCACTTTCGTCATTGCTCAAATATTCAGTGCCTAGTATCCTCAGTATCTTTCTGTAGAAACACATTTTTGTTGACTCAATTCTCTTCTTCCTTTCTGAGGAGATTGTGCAGTATTAACTGCCAAATAGAAAAAACTGACATTACATAACCATTTAGCTCTTTTTCTCTTTTTCTTCTAACGAAGGTTTATTGTGAGCTCCAAGAATTATTAAAACTAATCTAATAAGGACATCAAAACTTCAAATAAGAAAACGTACAATTGAAAGTAAATTATGTAAGATATCAAAGAAAAAAATGCTCTTTTCAAATCCAGAATAAAAGACAATTACTGAAAGAACAGAAAAATGAGCCATCAGTATTATCAAAGGATTAAATTCTCTATGGAATGTTGTTCCGTCGAAAAGAGGATAAGATAAACTCAACCCATATAAATAAGATCACTTCTATGGAAATAGCAGCAGGATGAACTATATTTATTTGTTAAGAGATCTCAATTTCGAAAAGGTTTTTTTTTCCGTGTTCTGATTATTTTTTCCAGGAATTAAAATTCTCCATTTATTCTATGAGTTGAAAATTTGCATCAGCATGACTATTCCACCACCCACCATTTCTTGGGAACAAAAGAGAACAGATTCTGAAATTTTACGTTGCCCTGTTTTACATAGGAATAAAGTGTTGCTGCTTAGATTAGAGTTTTAACACAGATCACCTAAGAGCAAATACAGGCGAACCCATTTTGAATAAGTATGGCACGTGATGGTAAAAGAAATGTATATATGGGAAATAGCGTGGCGTCTTGGTTATCAGTATACGGTGGTTACTATTCGAGCGAGTATTATCGAACAAGTAATATTAGTGCGAGTGTTCTTCGAAGCTGTGTGACATCAGTATTGTTCAACGGCGTTATTAGAGTTTTATCTGCGATAACAAAGTCTCTGCAACAACTAGCATTACGAAACTGACAACAAGTAATCATTGCCATTACAAAAGTGTCAACGAGTGTTCGTTGGCATCACAAAATCCTCAGAAATAAATCTATTTTTTAATGTGTACGTAAATATCATATTTGTTTCCATATTTTGTCTGCTTACAGTCACATCATGAAATATCGGTTCCCGTAAGATCAAAAAAGTTAAGCAATATTGAACCTGGTCTTACCTAAATGAGTGACCGCTTGGGAATAACACTTCTGTAAGCTTGAATGTGAAATTGGTGTACTGGTTAATGGCTCTGAATTGTTAATCTGAGAGCCGAGCCCCAAATGTCGTTGGGTTCGTTATATTCATTTACGAGTTTACACCATTGGGAAATGTATGAATTCGCTTCTTCTCTACCAGTTATGGGTTAATTAGTAAGAAAATTATCAATGAAAACCATATTATCTCAAAAAAGAAATATTCTTAGAATCTAAAACTATTGGTTGGCTTTAGATAATATGCAAAGTGTAGATAAACCGTAGAAAATGAAGCGTTTCATATTTTTCCATTCATTTTAAATCATTTGTGTGTGTGTGTGTTCGCTCGCAAACAACACTACAAGATGAATCAGATTTTCGAGTCATTCAATTTCCAAAATCGGATCATATGACTTTTGGAAAGACCCTTGCGTAGCTCGCATTTTCAAATAAACTGGCTGCAAGCTATATAGAGCCCATTGAAGATTTAGTGAAATATATTCGCGAGGTGCTAAGCTGTCAGGACGCAAAGGTGATTGCCATGTGTGCATCGACTTCTTGATGATACCTTTCTCCAATATTCACACATATTTATAGTAATTTTTAAGCATCCGTTTACCCTATGCGAGAGAAAAGGCTGTTGGAGTAGAAGCAGTGTTTGCACATTACTGTTTCGACAGCAACTGAGAGGTACCGAGATGGCAATCTAGTTGCATGCAGTCGAGACACCAATGAAAATAGCTCGTCAGAGCAGTTACCATAAAAATATTTATAGAAAAGACCGAAGGAAGCCACATCACGCCTGTGAGAAAGTGACTGGAGTCGAGATGAACAGTGGGGGTGAGGACGCAGACGATATTACAACAGTATTTCAGGTATTGCCGAATGGTAGATTTATACATGTGAAGGATGGATTCAGACGAGAAAAATCGGCTGACGCGACAGAAAGAACTAAATTTCCTTGCTGTAGATACAGCTATGCATTCAATGTAGTTGTTCCGTGTCAGGTCAGTGGAAAACTTGAGCTAAAGAAGACACAGTGGAACCAGCTCGTGAGGTTGGGCAACAACCATGGTGATAGAAGGAAGTGGGATTTCTCTATGGTGGCGTACATAAAATCAGTTTAACTTTGGATACATTCAAATTTGCAAGTCATATCCTGGCTCATTCAACCAAAGATTGGAGATCGTTTTGGAGACCAACAGCCAAAATAACTTTGACGGCAATACCGGATATACTATTGAGACAGAAGTAAATGGTAATGTCATTTGCGCAGATGCCTACTTGAGATCTGATGACATCAGGAAGATCATTGATCATGATCATGATGAAAGACCTAGAATAGAGCCTTGGGAAAGCGCAGCGTCCATATGAAAGGAGCTGGGGGAGATATTGTTCAGGACGGCCTTCATTTCACGGTTTGACAGGAATGATTCGATTAAATCAAATAATGGACCTGTAAATTTATTATCTTTGAATCTTATAGAAGGGCGGCATGTCAAACCCTATCAAACGCTTTGGAGATATCTAGAGCCACAGTTCGAGTTTCTCCATTATTATGAAGTGCTTAAACAATTTCAGTTATGGCCGTAAGCGAATCAACTGTAGAACGGGCAAAGCGGAAACCATATTGCTTGTCGGAGAGCAGATTATGGAAGGTAGGTGCTATAAAACTATTTTCGACATTGATGAAAACTTCAAAGACTTTGCCGAAGAGTGGTAGGAGACTGATAGGTAAATAGAAGGGTCAGAAGGGTTCCAGAGTTCTTAAATACAGGAACGACGGGCTCCCTTTTTTTGTGGTGTAGGTATATAGATTTAATCGACTCAGAATAAAATTTGCATATGGTTTGAGAGAACTATAGCCAGATCAAGGATGAGTCAGGGAACTGTAGGGTCAAGAGAATTCAATCGTGACCGATAAATTTGCTTTACATTTAAGCCAGAGTTTTGCAACCTGAATTTAATGTAAATTTTATGCCATAAAATAATTAATCATGGGGAAAAAATTTGAACAATTTGGATGAATACTACTGAGTTCAAAAGTATTAGAAAAGAATATATAAAAAGCTTTCAGCAATTATAAAAATACCTTCAGCAAGACTTCGAAATTGATTGAATCGAGCAGAATTTTTGAGGATAATGATTTACTATTCTAAAAATATGGGATGAGCCGCCAATATTCGTTTCAAAATATTTTTTGATTGAATGTTATATGATTTTATCAGTAAACAGAAATGGCGTTTGAGGAAACGGTACGACATTACATTTAGACCAAAGAGACATGCTATTTTGCACTTTGTTCTCTGAAGAAGTCTATCTAGGTTTGAAAATGCGGTGAACGGAGGTAATGAAATGTAAAAGATGAGCGGGTTTAACTTTAATTTTCTGGTTATTGAATGTTGGATGAGTATATTTTTATCTGTGATTATTTATACGATTTTGAACGGCATGATGAAAAAAATGTGATTTGAATCTTCGTGATCAAAATGATGAGACGAATCTTGATGAGTTAGTTATTCTGAACACACATTTTATTCACACAACCATTTTATATGGTTGGACACGCCAATCCGAGGAAGCCTGTCCAGGATTTAAGTCAAATTTTCACTTGCTGCAGATGATAAATTCATGCTAATTTGAGTTATGTATATTTGCAACATGCCAAATGATAAAAAATCAGGGAAATTTCTTTCATTTATATTTTCGTGATAAAGCAAAATTGAAAAGGGTATATGAATATTTCTCGGTCACGATATTATAGTGCATGTTTTAACACAACAATCTATACACACAAAACATGCCATCTACAGACAAACTACCGAGACTGAGGTCATATATAGTATGGATTTAGGCACGTATGTGTTCAAATCAAATGTAAAATTGTATGTCCTTGATTTATAGGTAAAATGATAGATAAAAATGCGTTATATGTACCATGTACAAATCGTATGTATGAGATGTGTGAATGTCAAAATGAACATACAGAACAGTTTGTATGTATATATATATATATATATATATTAAATGGGCTTGATACAATATATATTTATAAATATATATTATAATTGTTCCATTTATAAATATATATGAATTTATGGAACTGTATATTTTATATATGAAATAATGATGTTTCTGTATAAATATATATGAAAAATATTTAAAAATATATATATATATATATATATATATATATATATATATATATATATATATATATATATATATATATATATATATATATATATATATATATATGAATCTGTTTGTATGTATATGTAGTGTCATCCCATGTTTTTTCTGTGTGAATTTTAACTTTTGTTAAAATGAACGAAATTTAAAGAGTATTTTATAATGTCTAATGGAGCTGAACATTATTTGTATGTTTAGGTGCATTTAAGATGATCAAATTTTATATCAGAGAACAATAAAATTAAATTTTGTTAGATTAAAATCTGCTAACATGGAAGTACCCAAGAATCATTTGAATAAACATAATGCTTTATGAGTTCAAGAAAGGAAACTCAGCATTGAAGCTTTAGAAACATTCACTCAGTTTATGGAAAGGAATATTGTGAATGAAAGAACTTGCAGAAGATGGTTTATAAAATTAGATATGGATATATATACCCTTGAAGATGAAGATCGAACCGACGTCCAGTTGAGTTTGATGAAAAGCATTTTCTTATGAAGCATATTTTGAAGAAAATTACTGTTTTATCAGTTGAGGGAATTGATAAAAGTGGTTCTCAGTTCAAACCATACAACTGTTCATCGTCATCTTCAACAAACATAAAAGTACAAACTTAAAAATGGGTGCCTCATGAATTGTCTTAAAACAACTACAAATATGGAGTTGACATTGGACTTTCTCTCCATGGTTCGCCAACTTGTAAGAAACCTTTTTTTGAATAGACTTGTGACTGGCGACGAAAAATGGATATTTTATCGAAATGTTATCCATTCGTAGATAATATGGAAAAGGAAGGACCTAATCCACAGCCGAGAATGGAAAAAAAAACATGGGCAAAAGGTTCTTCTTTCAATTTGGTGGGATCGCCAAGGAATAATCCACTTTAAAAGATTGTGATAATGCAAAAATTAATGCTCAAATATTGTGTCAGCAATTAGTATAATTGAACCAACTTTGAAAAAAAAGACCTTTTTTAATGAATCGAAAAGAGGTGATGTTTCATCTTTTTTTTAAAACCCCAGGTTTACAGCAAGAATCACGCCAAAAGGGGAATCGAAGAACTTGTTGCTTGAACTTTTGCATCCACCTGAACATACAATATCTTGCTCCTTCAGACTACCATTTGTTTTGTAGCTTACAGAATCATTTGGAAGAAACAGCATTCTAAAACAGGAAGATGTTAAAAGAGACATTTGTGAGTTCTTCGAAAAAAAAAAAAAGGATTTTACAGTAATGGAATTATTATTGTTTGTTAATAGATGGAAGGAAGTCAAAGATAATCAGGGAAAATAAATTGTTGATTGAATATCAATTAAATGAACATTTGGTCAACTTTGTTTTATTTTATTGTTGTTGCGGACAGAACTTATGGGATGACTTGATATATACAAACATGCCATGTTTTTTTAAAAAGTTGTTTATATATATATATATATATATATATATATATATGCGTCATTGTTTGTCTGTATATATATATATTAAATATATATATATATATATATACGTGTGCATCTGTATCTATGGGGTTATATCTTATAAGCAATGTTTTTTTATTATATATACATGTTTGTTTATATATATATATATATATATATATATATATATATATATATTTCTACATAGATTGAATGCATATATATAAAATCATGAATTTTTGCGTCTATATATGTTTAATACATACAAACGGTTTTCCAGATATATATATATTTTTATTTATTCTTAGTGAGGTTTTATTTAATTACTTTTTTTGACCGTTTTGTTTTTGGTGGTGGTAGGTATGGCGGTTGTGATTGAATTTATATACACCCGGATATAGAAAACAGTTATCCAACTGGGTACCGTAATGCTTGATTTCGTGGAGAAGATGATATCCTGTTCGTTCCTTCTGAATAGATGGAGACACCACCAGCTGATGTGTGTCGCTTCATATTGTATTTGATCGAGGCCTAGTCGAATATTTGAATAAATAGAAATATCCTGCCAAAAAATATTCCTGCTGAAATGATTTGTTAACTAGAACTCTCCTGTTTGATTATAGTTATTTTGTATATATAAAAACGTCTTTCTTTTTACACATATGTTAATATGAAAAGGAAAAACATATGTTGAGATTAACTTGTATGGAACAAGTTCTTTATCATGCAAAATTTTGAACACTAGAAATATGTAGCTGAAATGATTTGAAATATATATATATATATATATATATATATACACATATAATAAATGAAAATATCAGTATGTCACCCTGTCATACTTTTTTCAACTTTACTGCTATATGCTGTAGCCCAAAATATCATAGCATTTTGGAATCAGGCCAAATTCCTGAGCAAAATAAAAACTTTCCGGGTCGGATCCAGGCCCGAGATCTTGAGATTTTGAATTGCCAAGTTTTCATTACTGCGTTTGTTTTCGGATCCCGCCATCTTGGCTTCTAGTGATAAAAAATTAAAGGGACACTACTCTCTAACTTTCAATAACCCATTTTCAAATGAAAAAATACTATTCTCAAAATACAGTTTCAAAATAAAATCATCAGTGTTTTCAAATTTACTCCGAGAGGACGTAGCCCCAAATATCATACAATTTCCAAATCAGGACAATTACGTGAGGAAATAAAAATATTCTTCATTGAATCCGGGCCCCCAATGCTGATATTTTGTATTCCCAAGTTTTCATTACTGAGATTGTTTTCGGTGTTTTTTTGTTTTTTTTGTTAGACGATTTTTTTCTTGTGATATAGTAAGGACCGACATACATCAAAATGCCTTTAAATTAAGTGGCCGCAAAACAATTATCGATGAACTTTTAAAACGTAAGCTTAAATAATAATGCAATATTTAAATACAGCAATCAATCTTGAATTCTTCTGGAGTTTTTTTTTTTTTTTTTTTTTGGCCTGTCGCATCTACTCGTCTTTATCTATTGTCCTGAAGGCATCAGCAAGTGACCTCAGCAGGAGCTAGCTTAAATTCCGACCTATCGTGCGACATTTAAGCTAATAAACACACACACACACAAATATATATGATAAATCAAAATTATTCTTCGATAAGCTGTGTCCCTATAGGACCTGAGCGAGCCTGACACTTCATAATCCCCTGTCCTTTGTATATCTTAGTATTTTTTTGTCTATAGGCTCTCGTTCTATTCTCAGTTTTTCCAAATATTTACACAAATCCGCTAGTTTAATTATGCGCTGCCTTCCTCTCTCCTTGCCTTCAACACGTCCGGTGAATATCAAATTTTCTAAGCCCCCTTTCCTCATTATGTGCATTAGAAATTTCAAATGTATCTTTCTAATGTTATGTATGAGTCTTGTTTCCCACAGTTCAATCCATGATATTCTCAGCATCCTTCTGTAGAATCCCATTTCTGTTCCGTCAAATATTATGTTCCTCTGCCAGGACGTTTTCCAGAATTCACTGCAATATACGGTCAATATTACGTAACAGTTATGTAAATTTCTCTTTGCTTCTAATAAAATTATATTGTTTCTTAATATATTGCTTAGTTTCTGAAAAGCAACTTTCACTTTCCCAATTCGCCTACGGCTTTCAGTGCCAAATTTTCCAACTTCTATCAAAACATTCCATAGTTTTGTAAATCTTTGTACTTGTTTTATTTTGATATCTTTAACTCGTAATAAGTATGTCGTGCTCTTCTTTTTGCTGACAAACGTACATTAGTGGCAGTAAATTGGATGTTTCTTAATCTTTCAAGTGCAGAAATATACCCAACTTGACTATGTCAGCTCTTACGCAATTGTAGTGCATCAGTGTTAATATCAATACTGTAGCTATAAATCACGGATTGAATAATGTTTGACGGTGAATTGATTGTTGGAACAGAAAGATAAGGCAGCGTAGGGACAACTACTCGATCCGCTACCAGTACCAAGTGTATCAAAGTATTATGTGAGTTCCGGACCGACATAAACTCATGTGAAAATTGATGGTGCACACTGGTGATGAAAGAATAGAATCGTCGGCGATTGACAAAGAAAGTAACTATCTATCTAGGAACTCGATTAGTGCACATGACCTCGGTGAAGGAAAAAGGAAGCTGAAGTGTGGATGTCTGTTTCTCTCTTCAGATGAAGGGAAAATCGCTCGAAATTCAGTAACTGTGAATGATTCAGTAAATGAAAAAAAAATGATGTAAATACGTATGAAGATGGTGATAAAACTGATGAAATTACTACCATGGCCATTCCCTCCCCCGGATAAAAATTGAAACCAGCTAAAAAAAAATATTATGTGTGGGTAATAGAAGAGATATCGAATTTAAAGGAGTCAACCACAGACACAAAATCCTGGGCAGTTTTGTTGCGTTTACTTTCGCATTAATTTTCTCCCCCAGCTAATGGTTAAACATCATAGTAAACTGAGCTTGCTTGATTTTAATGTCTACCTGCCTTTATTTTCTGAATGAAAACTCTGAATGTCAGATTTGAAGTATCTTCATAATTTTCTCAATAATGAATTACCATTTATAGATAATAATACTAAAGAAATCTGTCGATATTCCGAATCACTTACATTTTGAAAGTACGTGTCAATAAAAAAAGTATCAAATCTGCAAAATAAAAAAAATGTTGCATAGGACAAATATGCATGATCATCTCTGAGAAATTTGTACTGAAAAATACAACAGATATAACAATTGTTAAAATTGAAATAGCAATTTACTCTTATATGTTTTAAAGTACATCACCGTATTGAGCAATATCAGTTAACGGTAATTGATCTGTCAAGCAATGCTAGTTACATCAAAATTTCTTTGTACAAACAACTAACGGATCATAAAAATATTCAAAAGAAACCTCAGATTATAAAGAAAAGAAACAAATCAAAATTATCTGGCAAAGAAAACAATCAATATAAAGAAAGATCCAATCGAATGATGAATTAACAAAATTAAAAAAAAAAAAAAAATTACAGAAATGTCCACTGGCTTATAATGGAGATAATAAAACGGTAGTTCTTAGCAAAAATATGCTGGCTTAAGAGATGCAGACAAAAAATTCAATAATAAGGTCAAATATATTTCAGAAAAAGAAAAGCAAAACTGGCCTAAGGAGTAATTGAGATATTGACAAAATCAGATGCGCCAAAACCCTGCTGGAACAATTTCTTGAGATACAGGAATTATCAAGATAAATGTAGTGTTCTAGATCAACATAACAATGAATTACAAAAGAACGAATGCATACGGTGTTTTTAATTAAACAAAAAAAAAATCAGCAATCAGGTACTTTCTACAGGGAAACAAAAATTCTTTGAAGAAGGCAATGATTACCCTGAACAGCATCTACAAAATTTAAGAATTTCTAGTAATATTTGTATTAACATCAAAAGAAAAGTCAAGATATATGCTGGCAAAATAGTGGAATACGAAAGACAGTAAACAAAGTGATTTTTTTAGAATCCCCAAATATCAGAGGAAGACAGAGTATATTCTGATGGAAAAGTTATCTCAGAAATGAGAAATTTCTAACAATGTCTTTGCTGTAAATATATTAGTATTAATCGACAGTAAAAGTAAATGTAAAAGCGAGTACTGCAGTGCAAATAATTCATCGTCGCTGAGGTGTTCGAGTAAAGGAAGGAAATAAACTATAGATTAGAATAGACATGCTCTCATTCATTCTTCCATGTTAACAGGAAGGCATTAGTGAATATGTAAATATATAAAATTTCATAAACGAATACTCGTTGATCATGATAAGAAGACTATAAATGGACTACCAGATAACTCTAATTACATAAGAATATGTAAGTCTAAGATATACAAGCTATATCAAAATAGTAAAAGATTGATTTGTTTGCCTAAAACATATAAACTCCTTATGGTTCATTTAATTTTCTTAGGATCTTTGAAGCAATAAAAATGTGGTGTATGTTGTTCCACTTTCACAGTTGAATACGTGGTAGATGATAGTCAATTTTTGGACATATAAATATTTATGTGAACATCATTACTACAGGTGGTGATATGTGTGGTTTATGTTGTAGGTTTTGAAGGTATAATTTGGAATACAGTTTGTTTTCTTTAAGAAATTGTAGGATATTATCTGGATTAATGTCCTGAAAGATATCTTTCGTGTTGATTGTTCGGCAGAACTTTAAACGGATTTGTCTGAACCGCTACAATTTGGGAGTATATGTTTTATTATGTATAATTTTAAAAAGGTAATATAGGCTAGAGTTGTTTTTTGTTTTAGAATATAAGAATGTGTTGTCATCGAGTGTCAGTTATGAAGTCTGGGCTTTATTACTTACCTTGATTTTAGATTTTGATGCCATTCTACTATATTAGGTTTAATGGTGTATAATTTCTTGTTTGGGCAGCTGGTCTATAGTTTCTGGCATTATTCTTTAATAAATGTTTTAATGGTTGATCTGAGGTCTGTGTCGCGGGGCTTTTTGTGAGAACTACCTAATATTCTTTTAATTTATTATTTCTTTTGGATAATAACGGTTTTAGAGATAGAATTTTTACTTATTAATCCATAGCTGGGGGAAAAGAGGTGTATTCATACCTTTCTCAATGGTATTTGCGCGAAAGTGAACATAACGAACACAACTGGAAATGAAATTCTGCGCTCCAATTAAAAATTGCAAGTCATTATTCATTACACTACCTGCACATCCAAGCTTGCATCACCTATTAGGCCCAAGTGGTCACACATCTAGTTACTGACCAGAATCGACGTTTCTTAACTTCGGTGATCGTACGGAATACGGTGTTTCAACGCGTTGCGACCGTAAACACAAAATATTAAATGTGAATCTTGGGCATTATTTACATCAGAAACATAGACAGATAGTGAATCTTGGGAAGATACATATGAGACCGTCTGTCATCGAATGATCAAATTTTCCGGTTCCATATAAAAAGACGTAGAAAGAAAGGCATGATTGACAGAGAAGGAGATTTATTAGGTATTGCTGAAAAGATTATTATTTGAAATGTCAAAGACTGTTGTATAAGTAGAATATATGACTGTCAGGAAGTGAAACAACCGAAAAATCCACTAATGAATTAGAAATGACAAAATGTAGCAAGTACAAAAAATATAAATATCTCTGAAATACATTAAAGGAGGAACGGATATCCGTAGGTACACTGGAATAGTAATAAATGCCTTCGAAACGATAAGCAATGTATTAAGAAAAAGAAGACTTGTCGATGTTTTGGAGAACAACGTCACCCACCATTAATAATGGACACGACACATAGAATAAGCAGTAGACACTGTAGGTAATGCTATGATTATATCAACTTCAAAATACAAATATAAATCACTTGATTAATGAATATATTTCTGTTTTACGGCTTAGCAACATTTGCAGGTTATTTAAAGCCAGAATTAACTTTCAGATTATTAGAAATGTTGAAAATAATAATGATTTAAGGATAAATAACCTAGTAAATTAATCCCTAGCTAGCAGAAGAAGAGATGGATTCATACCTTTCCCAAGAGTATTTACGCATGTGAATATATATATATATATATATATATATATATAGCTTGACTAGAATTAAAACTATGCTTATTTCCAATTGCGGACTGTTAGCCATTGCTCATCTTGGACAATTAAGCTTAAAGCACCTGGTATTCCGAAGTCATCACCGAACTAAATACTGATCAAGCTAGACTTTGCTAACCTTCGGTGACTGTCGGATAGACTGTGTTTCAATGTGACGTGGTCCTATA
>CAHIKZ030001850.1:22500-25000 GCA_903632075.3 Acanthosepion pharaonis
AAGCTCTTTGAATTTAGCAATAAGTACTGTCAAGCATCCGTTCAGTATAATGTTCTGGGGATGCTTTACTCTTTATGGAACTGGTTTCTAAAACTTATTGAAAAAACCCTGAGGAGCGAGCAGTACAAGGGCATTTTAGAGTCATGCCCGCTCCCTTTCTGCTGAAAGGGTACAAATCGACCCCACCAAGCTAATTTTTATGCAGGATAATGCTCCATGTCACAAATCAAAATTGAGGGAATACTTTGATGAGAAGCAGGTGAGTGTTATGACATGGCCGCCCCAATCTCCTGACGTCAACCCCATATAAAAAAATGTGGAGCTTTATAAAGTACAGACTCTCGAAAAAGCAGTTGAGCAACAAAGAGGATTTAATTGTGAATTTCATATCCGAATGGAATTCAATGCTTGCAGATGAAATTTGCCAGAACCTAATCAAGTCAATGCCAAAAAGGGTTGAAAAGGTTATTCAAAATAAAGGAGGACCCATAGATTATTGAATATTTCGAACTATATTACTTATTATAAATAAATTATACCTCTATTATTCTTTATTTAAAGCTGTTCGGTTATGTTTCTATTGATTACTAGTTGCAGGAAAAATGAGTACTTTTTTTTTTTTGCACATAATTTTTTCCTAAATCTCATTTATATCCAAAATTATTTTATCAATAGGTTACCTTGGGGTCTTTATAAAAAATTTAAAATTTAAATGTCAAATTGTTTATATTAGTAAAATTAAAAATTTTTAATATAAAAAAACAATAAAATCTGGGTTAAAAAAACAGATCAATATATATTTTATATATTATATATATATATATATATATATATATATATATATATATTTTATTTTATATTTTTTTATTATTTTATTAATGGATTTGATAATTGAGCACTATACCTATGATGATGCACATGGTTTGGCTAGAAGATCGAAAATAAACATTTAATTCGAATTTTTTGATTTCTAAAAAAATTCTAATGTGGATCTCGTCAAACGGATGGAATACGATTGAGTCTGAGCATTTTTCATTAATTGTATGTCTTTGATACTTTTATGCCAAAATGGACAATAGTTTGTTCTGAAGTTTGTGATATTGCATTGATATAAATTTTGCTTATACTTCTAGTGATAAAAATGATCTTAAAACTATTTTTTCAATAATTGCAGTAAGTTTATATACACTGACAACATGCATTGACAACTGAAATAACATGTACTTTTATTTATATAAATAAAACATTAAATAATTTTTCCACTTGGCTTGTTGTCGAGTTGATTTTAATATTTTAAAACGCATTAGATCTATTCACTGTAAAACCATAGTCATTAGCAAAAATAATGTTAAGATATCAGTACCTATAACGAATATTACCATTGTCCTTTCAAATTCTTTTCATGACTAAACCCACACAGCTTTTAACAAGTTTAAAATTTTTTCTTCAACGAAAGAAGTCAAAATCTGTAGACATGCTTAAAGTGCAATCAATGTTATGCTCATCCTGAATATATATATATATATATATATATATATATATATATAGGTTTAATAATAATAATATATTTTTTTATAATAAAAAAAAAAAATTTTATCATCGCCAGATAAAAATTTTTAAAAAAAGATGTTTTATTTCTTAGAACGATGGTAAATAAAAATATTTATAAAAATGATTTATTAAGGAAATTTAAAAAAATTTTAATTTTTCAAAAGAACGTTTTAAAAAATATTAAATATATCAATATATATATATATATATATATATATATATAAAATTGAAAAGGATGGATGTTCAAATATTTTATTAAGTAATATGAATATTTAATTTGAAGATAATAGAACTTTAGCGCTTTAAAAGCGTTAGGATGTTCATTAAAAGTAAACGCCAGACGAAAATTATGATCACGTCATATTAATTATAATATTTATATTCCAACATATAATCACTACATTTTACTTTTTTTTTTAATTACGTGTATATTATAAAATTTTAATATACTGTTTAAATTGGTATCATTCAAATTTTACTAATAATTTATATAAACATACATACATATATATATATATATATATATATATATATAAAAAATAAACATTAAGTTTCAAATCTTCAAAAATTTGTATTTGGAATTATAAATGAAATATTTGTATATATATATATATATATATATATATATATATATATATATAAAAATCAAATTTATGATTTTACAAATTTTAATTATAAATGAATATCCTAAAAATTTTAAACGAATAGAATTTTGAAAAATAATGCAAAATTTAACTTTTTCCATTTTGGACTTAAATAAATAAATTTTAAATATTTTTAAAATTTAAATTCGCCTTATATAAAAATCTTAATATATCTATTTATGAATGTAATAAAAAAAAAAAAAACTTCATTTTTTTGTAAGGATGTTGTCTCATTTTTTTTTAGAGGCAAGCTAGAAAATTTAAAAATATTTTGAAAAAATTTAAAAAAAATAAATTTTTTTAAT
>CAHIKZ030001850.1:37500-42500 GCA_903632075.3 Acanthosepion pharaonis
AATGATGATATGGGGAGGGCGATAATCCTTTCGACGTGCAGGCTGGTAGAGTACCTCTGTCTTTTTTTAATTGAATTCAAGCCTCACCGACGTAGGAATTGGTGTGCTTCAAAGCTTTCTATGTAAGCAAGAATGGCAGCATCGTCAGCAAAGCCATAAACCGTTGACGATCGAGAAGGGCAATTGGATGTGCAATTGGATGATGAAGTTCAAGAACTTTAGAGGACAGCCAAGTCTTCCCATGTTCTGCTACATTCTCCTTCTGCATTCTATGTCGAATGCTTATGTCAGACCAATAAACGTCAAATACAGACCCTTGTTTTGCTCCCGACACTTCTGCAACTGCTGGAGAACAAACACCATGCCTGTTGTGCCCCTGTTTGATTCTGATGCCGCACTGACTCACTAGAAGGTGCTGTCCGCGATTGTGAGTACAAACCTGTTCAGTAGAACTCTTGCAAAATATTTTCTGCAATGGACAACAGAGTAGACCATTGGTATTTTGAGCAATCAGATTTTCAACCTTTGTTCTTTTACAGAGCAATGATGACTGCATGACAAATATCTTGTGCTATTTTCTCTGCTACCAACGACAACGAAGGATTAGGTTGAGGCTCATGTGCATCACTGGATCCACATGCATCCAGATTTCAGGTGGGATCCTATCATCTCATTATGCCTTGCCACACTTCAGCTGCTTAATGGCTTTGATAGTCTCTACAATGGTGGACAACTCATCCAGTTCCATTTTTTCTGGTTGTTGGGGAATGTGGAAAATTGCTGGGTCCTGAACCAAAGGATTAGAACTGAAGAGGAAATGCTCAAATCAATGGTTTAGGATGGACGACTTATTTGAAAGGAGCATCCCACGGTCTGCACTGCGCATTGGGGCCCTGTACTGTCTTTAACGTTTTATAGAAGCCGCAGATGTCTCGAGTGTCTGAATACAGCCGAATTGTTTCAGCGACATTTGGCCTCCACTTACTCTTAATATCACGAATCTTGCGTTTTGATTTTGTTTCACGAGAGGAATCTGTAGGGAAGCTCGCATCAACAAACCTTGAGTCGTGAGCTGCTTGGAAGTTAGTTTACACTGCATTTGAATTAAAACTGTCAACCTTGAACTTTTTATAGAATACTCCTTTTTTTGTGACTTGAGTGGTGCTTCAGTTTGCAGTGTACAAGAAGATAGTCGTCATGGCATTCTGCACCGGGCATCACTTTTGTGAGCATGTTGTCTTTTAGGATTATGAAGTTAACATATGCAGGTGTGTTTCGTAATTCGCTACGCAGATCTGAGGAAAATTTAACTTTTTCTACAGGGTCTGCTTGTAAAGTTGTGGAATACACACAAATTAGTGTGGCATATTAAAGATTGCTCAGTGGGAGGCGCATAGAGATGATGCGGTCAGAATAACCTGTTCGCAGGTTTTCAAGCTTGGAGGCAATGGAATCCCTCATTATGAAACCTACGCACGAAACACAACTTTCCGCTAGTGAATTGTCTGACCAGTATTGGGTATATCCAAAGCCGTTCTCTTGTAGGCTGCCTTCCTCTGGGAAACGGACTTCACTGAGAGCAGCGATGTCAATATTTACTCTTGAGAGTTCGTTTGAAATTAGAGCAGAGCGACGTTCTGGTCGAGCACAGTTTATATATAGAATTTATACATATATATATATATATAATCAGGAACACCAAAACTCAAAAACAGGTAGGTTTCCTCAGGTATAGAGAATTAAAGATTTTATGTTTCCACCATCATTATATACGAACACCGGAAGTTAAAGTGGGGGGAGACGGAAGAGGGAAAATTCGGTGGGGAAAAAAACTATTTTTCATCCAGATTCGTACACACAATAAATATTTACTATGGTGTCTAGTTTTACACCTCCGATTATATATATATATATATATATATATATATATGGCAAGGCGATTGTGTCTAGCATGAAACAGGCTGCTGCCTCTATGTTGATTTCAATGTTCCATTATATATATATATATATATATATATATATATATATATATATATATATATATACACCCAGCTCCGATAATCTGTTTCATGCTTATATGCAAACTTCAGGTCAGATCCATTCTCCAACTGATTGTTGACTGCGATGTTCTTTTTCGTACTTGCACAAGATCTATCTGAGATACT
Organism: Acanthosepion pharaonis; assembly: GCA_903632075.3. Classification (NCBI taxonomy): domain Eukaryota; kingdom Metazoa; phylum Mollusca; class Cephalopoda; order Sepiida; family Sepiidae; genus Acanthosepion; species Acanthosepion pharaonis. The sequence goes on from CAHIKZ030001850.1 coordinate 39,666, forward strand.
GAGGACGTAAACCCATGGATATACCATGACTTTTAACCATATTATGCTATATATCTTTTATATATATGTCTACGTGGAGCGTGCCAGTAAAATTTCAAAATTTACTCGGTTACCAACATTAAACCAATTGAATTGACTAAATATTAGAAATATGGAAACAGTTCTTTTATTTCCTATGAATTTTTCATTTCCGTCATCTTTCTATCTCTGTATCTTTCAGAAAACACACATAACGCCATTTGCATTTTTGTATGTTTGGATTCTTTGTTTTTAAAAGATGTGTTTTGAGATTAATTTTGTCATGAATAAATTGCAAGTCGTTTTACATTAGCCTCTCATTCAGGCACGCACGACTTTTCACGTGCTTGAAATGTAACGTCTTTGCAGGACATTTAAGAATCAAGGATAAATTAGGGAAGTTTCTAATTTCTCCACTTCGCCCCATCTAATATCTTTACTACACGCCACATTAGAATAAAAGAAATAACCTAGCCTGATATAAAGCATTTGGTAGCTATATTTATATTTAAAACAAGAATAAATTTAAAATGGACGAATTACATAGTCACGTCGACAAATCCATTTAGAATTAATATTGTATGTAATATTACATACGATAATAATTATTGTTTAATAATATGCTTATATTAGATAATATATTATATACTGTACTTCATAACAATAGTTAACAAAATTTATTAAAAAAAAAAAAATCTATCACGATGCTCACTGCTCGAAAACAATCTAAAATAGTAATTTCGTTCATTAAGAAATTCACTTTTCGAAATTTTCATTATGGCTTTCGTTTTAGATCTTCATATATATTTAGAGAAGTTTCATTATCTGTCAGTCTAACTTATGTTTCTATCGACATTTGGTTTAAGCTAGCTTGGTATTCATAGAAATATTAACTTGGTCACACGAGAATTTTCAGCAATCCCTTGTATTTATATGCATGAGATCGAGACCTTTAAAACGAATTTCATTGTCTCTGTAACACTGGCTTGTAAGATTAATTGTTTTGAAAACGTAACATTTATAACATATTTTCAGATATAGGAGAACACTAATCTGCACATGTTCCTTATGCTTATTGTCTGTAAATTGTTCTATATTGGAAAGATAGTGGAGAAGTTTCCTTTTGCCTTCACCACAGTTTCTAATTCAGTTTTACTTATCTTGGACTATTTCTCACCAGAATCTACACAACACTGTCTACCCTATCCATGACTCGGTGGGATAGATTCAAACTATTCTTAAGGTGTGAAATTGTATGCAACTAGCTAGATAAGAATTTTAACACGACACCCGTTTTCTATTTTCCGCGGTGGTATCTGTTACAAAGCCAGAACATGTAGAAATAGTTTTATTTTCATTTAGTATAGAAATATAACCTCGGTGAGCTAGTATAATTATCTGAAATGATGTTTATTTTGTTCGTTTTTTTTTGTTAGTTTATAATAATATCTGCCCTATAATGTTTCATCTTTAGGGTAGGAGCTTTAATCTAAGCATCTGCCAATGAAATATAATGCACCAATTTACAATTGGAAATACGAAGTATAGAAAAACAAATAAGATAATAACTTGTACGAGAAAACCCCAAATTCCTGCTGTTACTTCAAATAACTCATTTAGTTCTATGTTATTGCCTTCGAAATTTATTTGGGAGTGGTGCTTGAAACGCTCACCTTGTTCGTCCATATATCTTCTGTATGGTGGCATCTAACGCAAGGAGGATTATTTAAAGAAAATAGATTCAAAAAGGTCACATATACATAGAATCAGGAAGAGAGAGTTGAAATTTCTGGTATAAATATTGAGACAAATTGATATACTGACTTTACCATGACATGGGCAGCGTGTGGCGTATCTAACAAGCTTGTGGTATTAGATGGCAGAACAGATAGAATGATTCATGTTAAAACGACATAACTGCTAAGTTACAAAAATAGTAACTATCTATATGTCTGAGATGGGGTGTTATGTAATTTTCCGATTATTCGGTAAATTGTTGAATATTTTTGCCATATTTATCACGACTTTCCGGTCGTTGTACGCTCCGGCCTTCTTCAGGTGATTGGAGAAATTGGGAAAGGGAATTAACAAGAGATAACTGACATCCATTAGACATGGCGCGTGGAACTACAACAGTCTGCCACAACAAGCGAAATAAATAGTTAAGTTCGACTTTCCAAGAAGATGAAGAAGGTCGGAGCGTACAACGGCCGAAACGTTGTGAAAAATATGGCAACAAAGATGGGGGCAATAGTCGGAATAATGTAAATAGTGTAAAGAATAGTAAATTGTCGAAAATCATGATCGCCCAAATCCTGAAGAGACATGCTATATAAAAGTGTGTTTAAGTCGTTCTTCAAAAATAAATTGTTCTTGGTTATCTGAAAGTTGAGGTCGTGATGCGTGGATCTTTCAGTCAGCTTTGTTGCGAGGTGGGTCTCAGTGCTTCACAGCTCAACACTGTCTGCGTCTATCAACTGCGTCTGTGTTGCTCACTCTGCAACTTCTTGCCTGTCTCTGACTAACCCCAACTCGCTGCGACTCTGCTTATATGGATGGCGACCAAAACCGGAGTGGACTTGTCGGGGTTTGAGGTTCCTTGATAATTCTAAATCCACAATAAGGATCTTCTTTGTTTTCGGATAGGAAAATTTATTACCTTCCATTTTGGAAGTCCTTACTTTTTACTTTAAGGGAATCGTCCTCCCAAATTCTTCCTTTTCTTATTGGTATCTCGCACCAATCCCCTCAGGGGGCGTCAACATCCCTCGGGGGGGCGTCAACAGCCTCCCTTCTTCATAGTTTACCTTTCACCCT
>CAHIKZ030001850.1:47500-65000 GCA_903632075.3 Acanthosepion pharaonis
GAAAGAAGATAATAGCAAAAAAGAAGAAACAAATATTTCTTTGAACTGTAGAATATGGGAAGTTGTGGAGAGCCATTTTCACTCAAGTCCAACAGAGACATGGCACATGGAAGCAGAATAATATCTGCTGTATCTATCTATCTATATCTTTCTCTCTCTGTCTCTACAGACACACACCCGCACGGACGTGGAATGCACACACACACACACACACACACACACACACACACAACAAAATATATATATATATATATATATATATATATAATATTATTATGTATTTTAGGATATTAAATCAAAAACATGTTAAAATATTATAATAGTAATATTTAGCTTACTCTCTGCTGAGCCAACTTTTAAAGTAAATGTTACGAACAGTAGAATTTATATACATATATATATATATATATATATATATATATATATATATATATATATAATGTGTTGTGTGTGTGACCTTTCCCCATAGTCGCTGCGCCAAATGTGACGTCTGCCTGGCCGCGCCCGCCGTGCTGTCCTGGTCGCGGCGCCAATTGTAACGTCACCCCGTCTGTCTCCGCGCCGTCGCCGTCTTATCCTGTCTTGTGACGACCAATGTGACTTGGTATTGGTCGCGGCACCAAATGTGACGTTCTAACCTTTGCTGATTCGGATGGGAATCTGGTTAGATTCGGTATCAGCCTTGTCGTTCCCAGCTCGCCTCCAACGTCTGGTTACCGAAGTAACTGTTTTGATTTCTAGTCTAACCTACCCACGTTGTGATTTGATCTTAGGTAGACGAAATCAATCAGTCGCCGGGCCGTAATGCAAGTCGAGTCGAACAAGGGTAATATCGCACAAGTATATGTAAAAAGAAAATAAAGTAACAACTAGAAAAGTTCAAATGTGTTAAAAAAAAGATAACAAATATTTTATATCTGGTTGCTGAATACAGGACTGCGTCTTCTCCCAACCCGCTTATATGGATTCGTGACACTTTGTGTTTGTTAGGCGAGTCTTAACATCTTAAGTTGTTTGTTTTTTAAGAAACTGGTTTTGGTGTATCTTCAGGCGATATTCGTAAAACTTGTTTTGGTAGTGTGAGTCTAAGTCGTTCTTCAAAAATAAATTGTTCTTGGTTAGAAGTTGAGGTCGAGAATGCGTGGATCTTAAGTCAGCTTTCTGCGAGGCGGGTCTCAGAGCTCTGCAACTGCAAGCTCAACTCAACAAACTGCAACTCAACTGCCGTCCACTCGCTGCACTCTGCTTATATGGACGCCAACCAAAAACCGGGGTGGGCCTGTCGGGGTTTGAGGTTCCTTGATAATTCTAAATCCGCATTAAGAATTTTTGTTTGTTTTTGGTCAGGAAAACCCATCAATTTCCATTTTTGGAAATCTTTTACTTTCTACTTTATTGGGAATGGTCCTCCCAATTTCTTCCTTTTCTCACATGGGTATCTCACCCAATCCCTTCAAGGGGCGTCAACAGGCCTCCCCTCCTTCTTCATGGTTTACCTTCATTACCGCTACCTATCACGCCAATGGGCGCTCATCCAATGAACGCTCAGCCGGACTAGCCTGTTTAAAATTATCGCTCAAAAAAAAAAAATTATCTTCTTTTTTTTCTTTTTTGTTTTCTTTCTTTTCTTTTCCCGACAACAAACCCTTAGACTCTTATCTTAACCGAATCCCATCTGGATTTCATCAATCGAGACTTTTCGCCAAATCAAGTGGGTGGTCATCTGGCGACTTTGCATCCTGGTGCCAATTATTCGTTCCGATAAAATAATTTTTTTATCATGGCCAGCTCGACACAAAACAGGTGCTCTTTTCAAATGATATTTCCGCAGATAGTTAATGGTTTAATCTTTCCTTCCTTGGTATTCTGCGGTTGGTCCAGGGGACATTTATCGCGGTCAGAGCATGACCAAATTAATTTTTATCTCTTAGCATTCTGTTTTGTAGGCCACCTGACCGATTTGAAATTTTCATTATTGCCATGGGCAGACGGCTATTTTTATTCGGTGCGTCGTCATAAATCAAACTAAATCCGGTGCCGACTCTCTTCTCATATGAAAATAAAATTTTTCCATAATATATAAATAATTCTTTACCACCAAATTATTTTTTTAAAAAAAAATAACAACGCTTAGTGTCCTTTTTCGTGATGGCTTCTTATCACCTAAATTTAATTCTAAAACACTTTTTTTTTTTTTCTTTATCGCAACCCTAAATAGTGTCACATATTTACAATATTTGCTGAAAAATCATGACAAGGAAATAAATACGTAGCTTTAAAATCACAATATTTATATGCATAACAATTTTTTTTTAAACTTTTCCGTTTAATTTGATTTTTTTTAGATTGTTTTATATTATTCGGACTGTTATCCTCATCTTCGTTGCCATATGTTTCCGCCATGTTTAAACGATTTCTTTGTTTAAATTTTCGAACAGGTTTAAGAATTTTGTTCAGGGATACAAAAAAAATTAATTTTTGGCGCTTATATTTGTAATAATTTGAAATTTTCTGGCAACCTGTTTCAGATTTTCTGAATAAAATTATCGATTATATAGCGGATGTAGAATCCTCGAGGAATGAATTTGTCTAGTTAAGTAAAAAGATCAAAATTAAATTTGCATTATCTTCAAACTGAGTAAATTTATCCTTTTAATTTTTTAATAATTCTTATTTTAAATTTTTTCCAAATATATCGATTTTGAACGGAAAAATGAAAAATTTGACGCATACATTGATTATTCTTGTTTATTTTAAAATTAAAATTTGTTTTCATTTAATTTTTTGGAGACATTTACGTTCTCTTTGTTGATTAAAAATTCAATATAATCCATTTATTATGTTTTCTGCAAAATTTTATTTTTTTCCGATCTCATTTTAAATTTGTGTCTTATCAATTTTTCTTCCTAAATTAAATCTAAACACAATTCTCATTTCCATTTCTTGATTTTGTTTCTCTTTTATCAGTTTTGTATTTCTCGAATTCCTTTTTTCTTCTTTTACGTTTCCCAGGAAGCAATAGCATTTGTTATTTAAAATTTATCTCTAAATGCAAAGATTAATTAAGGCATATTGTAAGCAAAATTCAAATGCTTTGCAATTTGATGGGATTACTTGAAATCAAATAGGAAAATTTATTGAACTTTCGTACAATTAACATATGGTGGCGGTACATATTTTTCCTGATTTTGTATCGTCATTGACCTGAGGAGGGAAAAAAATCTTTTCACCAGAAAAAACGTATGCGGATCTAGAGTTTACTTTGTTTTGCCTGATATTTTGTATCTCCCTTCGCTTAACAAATATTTCAGCCAGAATTCAACGTTAGGCAATCTGGAAAACTCGAAAAGCTTTGCATAATTAGGTAGTTAAAATGATTGGTAAAATTATAATCGGTTTAAACTTGTTTTTTTGTTTAATATTCAATGCTTAGAAGAATTTGACACACACAGACACACACACACACACACACATATATATATATATATTTACGTACACAGACATATATATAGATTGTAATGAACTTGTTGGTTGTTACATTAATCTCTGAAACGTTGTATCTTAGAAATGATTAAACATAACTTACTGGAATTCCTAGAGATATTTTATAAAACTGTTGCCATCTACTTTGGAAAATAAAGTATCTATTTAGCTCTAATTTTAAATCAGCATCCCTTTTCCTGTTGTGACCTCTTGATCCAATTTTTGTCTTTACATTTTTCTCTTTTTTTTACTTTGATTCACTGTTCTTTAGCTGGTTCTTGAAAAAACTTTGAAAATGGAAACCAGAGTATGAATGTTGGCACGATTACTTAAGGCCTGAATGATCTTTTTCCTCACATCATTGCTCAGTTGGGAACATATAATGGGGCCGCATCAAAAAGATTTTAAACTGCCCTCCTTCTAGCTGAATAACACAAAAGCTTTTTAGTGACTGTTACGACAAATGATCTCAAGATGGCTAACTGTCTTATCTAAAAATCTAGAGAAAACCTTCCAGTTATAGAATCACGACCGTGAAAAATCTTAACACATCAACGTAAAATTCAGTAATAAATTTATTTTCGAGAGACAAGATTTTAATATCAGACTCAGCAGATCGAAATTACAAAATTATTTAAAATTTATCCAGACAATTATTTTAAAATAATTTTTAATAAATTGTCTGGATAAATTTAAATCATTTTGTAATTTCGGTTTGATGAGGCAAATATTATAAACTGATCTGTCGAAATAAATTTATTACCAAAACTTCCGTGATATTTAAGTTTATTTTTGATTTTTTGTGATATTGCTTTGTACATAAATACATTGAGCTCTCCTCATCGATACATTTTTTTAATATTTTATATTAAATGCACCTAAACCCGATTAATACAATTCTTACGGATTTCTTTATTATCTATCTAAATATATATATATATATAAATATATATATATATATATATATATATATTTCATTTGTCACCAGTCGCAGAATGGTTTTATAACGATCACACGCCGACTAAAATATATAAATTCTCACACCTGTGGAGAGATACAATCTATCTCTCCCAGATTTTGACAATGGACAATTGGTAAACAAAAATTTTAAGACCACTGTTTTTTTGGGATAATCGAACAGTAATATTTTCCCAGGAATTTCGTTTTCAACACGAATACTGATCCATAATACAAGGATGAACTATAAGTCTTAGCCATTTTTGAACAAGGATTTTAATATTTTACAAATATACAAATATCAAAATAAAAGAACAGATAAGTATGAGTTAAAACATCCGACGACCAGATCTCAAAACTTCGTTGGGATATCAAAATTCACTTAAACAACAAATGGATTCAACTCCTGAAAAACATACAAAAATATAAGTATGAATTCCTATGAATTGATTTGCAGAAGCCAACGCATACACAAAAAGAGATGGGATAGGAGTTACAATTATTGTTTTTACATGAGGAAAAGGTGTTTGCAAAACATAATATTCATGGATGTGTGTATATTTTTCTTTACATTTCCAAAATATGATTATCTTTATCTTTTTTATTTTCAGTTCTTTCTTTTTTTATCATTTTCCTTTTCTTTTTTCTTTTCTCGACACAAACAAAATTTATTTCACACTGTCCGGCTGTAATTTTCTTTATACACTTTCTTCCTCTTTTTTTTTTCTTTTTTTCTTTCTTTTCCTTCATTTTTTCTTCTGTAGACATTTTCCATGCTGTTTTTTTCCCTGACTCACTGCAACAGGGATTTACTTACTTTCTTCCTTTCTTTTTTTTCTTTTCTTTTCTTTCTTCTTTACACAATTCAGCTTATAACAGAGGTATACACTTTCTTCTCTGGTTTTCCTTTTTTCTTTCTTTGCATAATTCAACTTGTAACAGAGGTATACACTTTCTTCCTCTCTTTGGATATCGTTTTTTTCTTTTCTTTACACAATTCAACTTGTAACAGAGACATATGCTTTCTTCTCTGGTTTTCCTTTTTCTTTAAACGCAGGCTGAATCCTCAGCGTATAAATTTCTCTGCGTCTTCAAATTGGGGTTATCGAACAGGAATACTTCTTGTTATATTTCTTGTCCGGAGTTGCCTGGGTTGAACTAGATAAGTTCCATCAATATCAAATGAGTCTTATCTTTCCGTTCATAAACTATCAGCGCTTCGGCTTCAGGTCTTGCCTGTTCAAAGTCAAGATACTAACTGATTCTCGAAGGAATCTCTGACTATCACGTGTCTTAAGTTTTGGCGCGAATTCAATCTTACATCAGTCCCCTGTCTTGCTTCTGTCTAGACATTTGTCGCTACGGGTAATTGGGTCAGTCAACCTTTTGACCTGCCTTCCCAAAATGTCATAAGACTCCCACGTGACCTTTATTCTGTTGCTAGGCGGAAATTAACCTTACTATATGCGTACATGCGTATTTAGGCTATCTGCTTTCGTCATAATAATACACACACACACACACATATATATATATATATATATATATATATATATGTGTGTGTGTGTGTGTGTGTGTATACATATATGCATATGTACACAGACACGGTGGGTTCGAATCGATTTCGCGTAATATCATAGCTTCAAATTACGGAATACGCAAATATGGCTTTTTAGTTCTGCTTGGTTGTTACATTTCTGTCGTATGGGTTAGAGTAATTTATTGATGAAATATCATGTGAGTTTTTAATCTAAGTTGTATTTATTTTTCATATGCGCTGCAAGTCGTAATATATGTGGCCCATTTGATGGTTTTCGAGGCCTGTCTTAATTAAATTGCATTCATGTAACTTTAGGTCAATCCCAAACGCAGAAAAAATCCATACAAACATCATGGTTAGACTCACTTTTTGGTCACTCGGGTCGCTGGTTCCTTCTCAAATATTTGTAGCGTGGTTTTGGCTTTTTTGACCTCTTTGAGGGTGCATTGTTTTGTGCAGACGTAATATAGACGAGCAACTTTAGTGGTAGTTGTGATAAGAATTCCTCATAATGTGAACTGAAGTATTTATCATTTATTAAAAGTTTGTTTAACTTATGTAGGAGTATTTACATCTCTCTCTTTCTCTCTCTCTCTCATTTGCTTTTATTCCCAACACGATTTTGTTCAAATTTTCTCTTTTCAGTGTACTCTTCTTTTTTCCAGAATAAACGATGAAGACCTTTTTACGCTAGTTTTCAATGATGTTATCCTTCTTCATGTAACCTTTATACCTGAATTTCGATTCGTTCTCTGGTCGTTTTCTTCAGCTAAACCCCCATGTTCTTAGGGAACCTATCGTCCTACATCCTGACTGCAAGTTCATACCATCGCAACCAGCACTGTAGTACCAGAGATTTTAAACGCACTTTTTTGGCCGGAGATTAATTAAAAAAAAAAAAAAAAAAAAAAAACTTTAGTTCTACTATCGAATGATAAGAAGAACATGAACAGAATATGTGAACAATGAGAATATCTTAAAGAATGTAGGTTCATCAAGGAAACCTATTATAGTATGAAAAAATAATTAAATTTAAAGGATTCATAATGAGGAAACGTGTTCTGGAGAATTTAAAACTTAAATATTTAAAGAGAAACAGGAGGAAACTGTGAGTAAAAAAAATGGATTTAGTGGAAAGAAAATTACGTACAAAGAAGGATGGTAATGATCTATCTAGAAGATTTTTAGAGAATTTTTGGATGGGCATTGCCTCCAACGTACAAGCAAAGACGGCACATAAAAGAAGATACAATATATTAAATGGCATGTTATTCTAAAAGAGGCATTTTAATCTATAAAATGTTGTAGATGACTGCATGCACAACGGATAATATTTTCCCTGTAGAAACGAAATTATATTAGTATATTGTTTTAAAGTGAGAAAGAGTTATTTCCCTGCTTTCTTACATTGGACGATATTTTGTTTTTATTTTTCATATAAAAAAAGACTTTACTAATGCTGTATCTCTTGTTATCCACCACTTTAATTGAAATGATTGCTTGCCTTAAAGATGTTATCTTCCAGATATACCCTATTTTATAAATTTAGACAAAAGTTAATATAAAGACAAGGAAAACTATGACAATTATATCCTAAGATCGAAAATATGTTTTTTTATTTTTTTTAAATAATGATGGAAACAATTTACCAGATTTTTTTTATTCTTCTAATATGTGTCACGTCCTTTTAGTAACTTTGTGTTATCATGGCTCGCCACAATTTGATATCCTATGTAATTTTTACTGAGTTATGTCTTTTCCCCATGGCTTCTACTCACTGTTTTAACATCTATTTGCACAATCGTGTTTGATCGGTGAATCTGTTTTTCATTACGTAATAAAACGTACAATGATTTTCTTCATCGTGTGTTCAACAAATTCAGCGTGTTTCTTTCGAATTTCAACTATAACCTTCCATTTTGTTTCAATTTTCCTTAAAACTTTCTCATTACTCGCATATTAAGTTCCATGTATTCTTAGAATCCTTCTGCCTCACCATACTTTTGTGTTAATTTGTCGCCATTTTATCAATGAATCATTATTATCACAGTTTTTTACAATCTAAAATATTTTCTTGCTCAAGTAACCTCAAAATATTTCAAAACTGAAAATCAAATCTATCAATCCTCTGCTCCTTTGAGGAGATTTGTAGCACTCTATGCTATATAGAAGGACTAATATTGCATAACAATTCAGCACTTTATTCTTTGTTTAGAAGACAAATTGAAATAATTTACGTCAATATACCATAGCTTTTTGAAATTCCCACATATTTTTTGTTCAAATAAATCTTTGATTTCATATTGAACAAAGTTATTTCGAAACAACTTGTCGCTAGTTTTATCATCGGCATCTTTATCGAAATAATTACACTTATTTTTGTTCAGAGATGCTGGACATTGTATGGTTTATTAATACTTTGTCAGCTGTCGCGGATTTTGCTGATGTTTGGTTTTCCCATCTGAAACTCGAGTATTAAACCAATCTCAAGCTGCGACGTTATTAAAAACGCATTTCACTGATAATTCTTTCATTGCAGTTCCCAGCCATATGTAAGCAGCTGTCTTGTCTCGTTGTGTTGCAACATGTTGCTTTGCGTGGAACACGGCGTGTAGTATAGATCCTTGTCATAAATTATGTGAATTCATATATTCGTATTTAAAGTTTAAACTATCAAATGGAAAATCACTGTTCGAATATACGTTGGACATGTAAATTTTCTCTAAAGTCTCTTTTAAAAATATTTTAGGTATGATTTTGAACGACCGAAAATTTTTATGACGCCAAGTCAATAACATCACTGATGATGTGTATCATAATAAACAATCCGAAGTCGTATAAAACTCACGATGATTCTACATCTATGAATGATTCTATTTTCACCAAGGTAAATGTATGATATATGAAGTTCAAACTTTCCAAATTCCCAATAAAATGTGGAAATATTGGTGACAATAGTTTTAAAATATATTGTCTTGAATCATATTATGCATGTGTGAAAATGACGAATATATATTAGCATATATCAGAATATAAAGAACATCCATTGAAAAAGATTAGTAAAAATAACTTTTGATTAGATAGAAATTTAAGGCAAAATCAAAAAAGGTCTATAAGAGAATGGTTGATACAATAGCCTATTAATTTAAGGCTATATAAATTACTTCACTCTAGATTTAGATGTAATGACGATTGTGAGTAAAATGAAGATTGTTTTAACAATGTGCATCATTATTATTTCAGCTTCTTGATATCTCTCTCTCTCTCTCTCTCTGTGTCTATAAACACCAGAATCTTGGGAGTCACACTTTTGTTCTAATTATTAGTAACTTTCATAGCTTATCTATGTAATTGTCTTTTACTAGACTAGGATGATGAAACAAATATATTTCTGCATGGCTTCCAAGATTTTCGTGAGATTTAACTAAGCCTTGAAACCCGCCAATCACCATTAGCCAGCACGGTAGATCGGGCAAAAAAAGCTAAGATTCTAAGGAATTTTATGCCATAAGAGGTCAATGTACTTAATAATTATAATATTAATAATAAGAATATATGATCGAAAAGTTATTGAAAAAGTCAAATAATTTTCAGTTTTTTCGTTATTCTTTAATATACTCAAAGCTCACCAAATTTCGAACAAAATGATCTGAACTTACATGACACACTTTAAAATTACTTTTGCGGGCCTCAAATTCGAGAGGGATTTATAACGTAAAACTGCACACATCACGATCCCAGTTCCTGAACTATACTACGTGAACGAATACACACCATAATATCTCACTGATCCAGGTCGAAACTGATCTTATCACTAAACATTGCCAGGATTTATTTAATACAGCCTGTGTCTGGCGCAATAGACTAAAGACACGCATGTTTCTGTGACAGGAAAAAAGAAATATATGGCTAGTTGCACAAGAATGTATAGCCCTGCTGTATTAAAATGATTCTTAATTAAATAATAAAACTTTTCGGTCAGAAATTTTCGTATGAATCCCAGATCGATATACACCTGAAAAAAGCAACAACAATATGGAGGATAATATTCGGACGATAAATAGTGTCAATATCTCCTCATCCCATGAATTCTAACTGAAGAAAAATCATATTTTCTATCAAGAATTATTAAATGAGATAACTAAACCTTCGCAATTAATATTTTGTTTACTTTTAACTAAAGTAGAGAGGTGTTTGTATAGTTGCTAATATCATAACTGAAATCATATTCAAAATATTTTCTTAACTGTTTATTTGTCTTCGCAAAAGGCCTTCAATCAATCTCTCTCTATTTTTGTAGATCACAATATATCTCTATATTTCTATATAGCTCTGTGTTATTAAATTGTCGACGCTAATCGCTTAAACTTTTAACTGTCCATTGACTTAGCAATATTACTTTAAAAATAATTGATTGATAGCTCCACGATACACACAGACAGGAACACACATAAATACGTTCTATATATTTTCCAAAAATAATTTCGCTTGAAGATGGAACAGAGCTTACTTTAATTCAATGTAATTCAAATAATTATATTGAAGTTTTCGGCTCTTGTTTTAATACATCAGAAGTCTTATGTAGCGTGTTAGAATAATATTTTTAAATTTATGCTGTACTTTTTATCGAGCACTATTTTTTTAAAAACGATATTAAAATACTAAAGAACTTTGGATTATTTACCTAACGAGTTCTTTCCTATTTTATATATATATATATATATATATATATATATATATATATATATATATATATATATGTGTGTGTGTGTGTGTAAATAACTTGTGTATGTAGAGTTAGAATTCTCAAAATGCATAGAAGTGTCTCTTGTGTTAGCTCAGTAGATGACTGCATGTATAATATTCTTTATTTATCAAGTCTTCTTTGCGCACATTTTTTTCGTAACACTTACGTTAATTATATAACTGTTTTAACTACAGTTACTATTGGAAAGTCTAGGACATACAGAACCGAATGTGTCAGATTAGTTATCGACATCCCGTAAGAAGTATTTCTGCATATCTACTGGGAATAAAATTAAACAGTCTGTCGTTTGAAGATATTAATGCGAAAGGACAAATGGTCATGGATCTGTAATGAGACATTCCACCATTCACTGTGTATTCCCTCGACCTATTAAATAATACTGAGGTTCTGTTTGTCTATCCACAGATGTCCTTCTTTAGTGGAATTTAGCAAAATTTCAAGATATTGAAAAATTCTTTGATAATTTCTTCGAATCAAAATGGTAATTTTCATTTACTGCTTGAAAGCAAAATTTAATAGAAAGGTTTAAATATTTAAGATAAATAAAGGACAATCTGTAAATATTCAATAAAACTGATGTATGAAACAGAAACAAGAAAACAAATTTCGAAACTCGGTTGAAGGCGCTTACAGTTATCTATGAACAGCGTCATTTAGTGAGATGTGAATTAACTGCACTCATTACTCAGTTCCATTGCCAGATTCAGCTCGGGGCGATCAAGGCTCAACATAATTTACTATTTTCCTTTGACTCTAAGTAAATTTAACTCATATTCTGTTCACCAGCCATCTTCTGCCATAAATTTACACAAACTAATTTAGTTGCTTGCTATTTCTACTTGTTACACTTATGCGCTAAATAATCTAGGCCTTCTTTCCTCATTATGTTTTTTCTCATACTCTGTTGAAAACATATTAAATAAATTCTTAAAACGACACGCACTTACAAATCTACACCCATTGTCACAAATATATATATATATATATATATATATATATATATATATATATACATAATCACTCTATATTATTATTATTATTATTATTATTATATCAATTTTCCAGAGAGTAATTTTATGTGCTTAATTACCATCTTCCCTCCAGGATCTATGCGTAAAAAGGGCACTGTAGGGGGGGGGTAACTAAGCAGGTGAGGGTTTTTCAGATGATATGTGGAATTCCGCACAAAGTAATATCTTATAGAACTGAGATGCCGATGTGTCCTGAAATAGTAATCTCAGGATTTTCACTACATTACTTTATTATAGGCAATGTCTCAACCACAGCAGTAATAATCGTAGTTCCTATGTGTTACTTTCATTTGCTTGTCCTTATATTATGAATATTTTTGAAATTTATTATTATCATTATTAATATTATTAATACTGTTATTATAACAGCGAGAAAGCGAGTGTAACGAGATTTAGAAATCAAGGTGTCTCACGAGTAAAAGATTCGTTATGGATATTACATTGGAATTATATATTTCAGAGTAATGCAAAATTCGAATTTGATAGCTTTGACGCGATATATATAGAATCTCATCCATAATTACGAGCAGAGATTAAAGTCAGAAGCTCTTACACATAGTGTCAACCTTGACGGGTACTGTACATGCATACATACATATATACGTATATAATTTTCAGAGGGAGTTAAATGACATTTAGTATGCAAGCTTTTCCACTATAAAAAAAATTCGGTAAGACCATTACATTGTTTTTACATAATTCAGAATTGCGAGGAATTTGTTATTCAAATTTGATTGGAGAGACGCGATATATTTAGAGCTAAAGCCATGCTTACGGGTAGAGATTTTCTGATTGTTTGAATGTTATTTTTGTCTGTGACTAAAAAAAAAAAAAAAAAAAAAAGTAACAATAATATAAACGTCGTTGTCCAGGAATGACTCAGATCCTATTGTATTACTTGTAGAATATATGAAATAATGTTTCACTGCCTGTCGTGAATACAGACAAATAAGATATTGACATTCAAACGCGTCATTTTCCGGGTAATGTATCCCTGGAATCACCATTTAAGATATCCCTGCAGGGAAACAAAAAATTTTCATAATGAACTGCTTTAGTAAGTAATCGTTTTTTTCGAATCGTTGATTTATCCTTTTATTACTGGTGTCTTTCATCACCAATATTAAATCAATTTCCATTAAACGGACATTAGGTAAGCAACATGCATTGAAAATAGTCAAATCAGACAGAATCCAGTGGATAGGGGATACGAGATCAAATATTGCAGTTTATTAAAGCCAAGATTTACAGGCGTACAATGTTAACGTGTTCGGCATTGCAGCAAATATTCAACAGCAATTAAACGAAAGAAAAACTATTAGATTGTCACGCATGAAATGATTAGCTTTTGATT
Source organism: Acanthosepion pharaonis (assembly GCA_903632075.3). Taxonomy (NCBI): domain Eukaryota; kingdom Metazoa; phylum Mollusca; class Cephalopoda; order Sepiida; family Sepiidae; genus Acanthosepion; species Acanthosepion pharaonis. The sequence goes on from CAHIKZ030001850.1 coordinate 60,634, forward strand.
GGTTGTTTATACGGTCTTCTAACGAAGTGACCTCCTTAGCATACAAAAATATCTTAACATTCTTGACTCTTTTTCTTTCCAGTATATTGCTACTCATAATCCCCAAGAAAATGACTGCACCGAAACAAAGTCGTGTAATCTTATGGTATGAGAACATACTGGGTCATTCTGTCTCTGAAGCATTTCAGAATGTCAAGACACCCTTTGGTAATGGCATTGTTGAAATCAGAACTGTATAGATATGGTTTGAAAGGTTTCGTTCGGGAGATTATAGTCGAACTTAAACCAAGGGGAAGACCGCGATCGGTTATCAGACATAAGCAAATGAATGTTTTGGTTAATGAAAATCCGAGAACTACAGTCGGAAAAATTGCATCAGAACTCGAACCATCGCGCACAACTCTTTCCCGGCTTTTGAAATCAATTGGAAATGTAAAGAAACTGGATAGGTTTGTTCTTATGAATGAAAATAAAAACAAATAAAACACGTCGATTTGAAGTATACTCTGTTGCTTTCCCGACGGAAAAATAAACGATTTTTAATCACATCATTACATGCGATGTAAAATGTATATTCTTTAACAACCGTAAGAGAGTGGACATTTGGTTAGATGATCCAAAACTATACACAAAATCTCTACTGCACCTTCAAATGTTAATGGTTAATGTATGATGGTTTTTCACAGGCGTTATTCATGATTCATTCTTGCAACATCTTACTGCGGAGAAATGAGTGTATATACGAACAAATGAAAAAGAGACATCCTAAACTTGTGAATAGGGATGGCCCAATTTTGCTGCACGACAACGCATGGCTGGATGCTTTACAATCGACTGTCCAAAAACTGCATAACCTGAATTATGAAATGTTGCATCGTCTTCCATATTTACCAGATATCTCTCCTATTGATTATAAATTATTTATTTATTTTGGGCTATTCATGCGAATAAAACATTCTCCAATAAGAAAGAGCTAATTGAAGCGTTTAAGCACTTTATCACATCAAAGGATGAGATGTTTTTAAAAGATGAGATCAATAATGTACATGTATGTTAGAGAACAGTCTTTCATAAACAGTGCCTATTTGAATTAAATAAATTACTTGCTTAACATAATTTTTATTCATTTCCTATAAACCTAATTGTTCAACGATTTCATAAAAGCGTCTTAAAACTATTACACCTACATGAACATGGTATTATATATATATATATATATATATATATATGAAAAAATGGTAATGGAAACAGCGGGTCGCATGCTAGAGAGAAAAGACTACGTCTTGTTCAGTAGTCCCTTTTCCTTTAAGAACTGCCAGTGACCCATAATTTATACAACCGATCTCTTATTTCAGAAGCTAATTTCATGCGACTGGGGACATAGGTCGATGGTTCACAATAGAAGCAATTTATTCCAGTTAGCTCATCCTGGTTATTTCGAGTGTTACTGGGGGCTGCTTTATTCTGTTTCTGCTGAATATAATCCCAATTCTTTTCATTGGTAGCGAGTGAGTATCGCAGATTAGAGAATATATAGTAAGGTCGATCATTTATTTTGGTTGTCTACTAGAGGGAAATTGAATACATTTCTGAAAGTAGATACTTTGTGATTCCCTCTGGAAAAAAATAAGTATAATTTATATCTATACACTATTTCTTACGTCACTTGGGCCTGAACACCTTAAATAAACATCATTACTTTTTAGATATATACCCTATTTCCAGGTAATTGCTTTTTAATGCTTTATGTCTTTCGTACGTTGACGATGATGGCTCTCCACAAATTCCTTTTTATTTGTTATTTGTTAATTATCTTGCGAAGATGTTTGAGGGTTTTTTCCGGTGATTTCACTACGGTTTGGGATTCAGAGTTTGTTATCTATTAGACTAGTTGCAATTTAAGATTATGTTTCTCAGTTAACTACACTAATTAATACTTCGAGACATAATCCCTATACGATTTCCAGCACTAAGCAAAAGAAATATCCAAGTTAGTATAGTGCTACCTTGGCTTAAGAAGGTAGCTGCTGGATGTCCCTATGTCTTGCAGCAGCATTCTGCACTATGGCGCACAATGGACAATTTAATCGACGACATCATCTCTTACATCGGCCAAGAACCTACCCATACTGCAACCCTCTTGATTATTGTGTGTTTGGCGCATTTGAGTGAGAGAGGAACAAAACTCTTTGTAACACCAAAGATGAACTGAAGGCAAGGATTATGGCAGCATTCCCCAACATTTACAAGGAAACTGTCCACAAAAGATGCAGGATGATCTGAAGTCGTTTGGAGGCTGTGATTGAAGCGATTGGCGATTTTATTGAATACATTTATTCTTTAGATATTTTTGCCTAACTTTGGTAAATATATCTGTTAAAATGTCATTTTAATTTTTGCATAATCTAGGTAACAATTTATCCATCGCACCATTTATAAACCAAATACCTAATGCTATTAAAGCGCCATGCCCTCATTTAGCAAACCATACTGATTATCATCTGAATTCTAATTTCCACCATCAGTTGAGTTTTATGAAGAGTACATAAATTACCCAAAAAATTAACAAACAATTTCTCGTATTTCTCTGATTTCTATAATGATATATTAATAATGTATTTCCTTTGTAAATAAGTAATGTTTTATGGGTCATATCGCTTTTCCCTGTACAAATTTATTGTAACTCTAATGTGTAAAATGTAAATTTATTTAACTAAGAATGTAATATGCGTTTTGATTAATTATATTAATTTTCTTGCCTGCCAAGGAATGTTAACTAAAAGTTAATATTTAAATTCGCGTTTATGAAAATTATTGACACAAATCTAATTTTTTGCATTTGTTTATCAATATGCAATTGATTTCACCATGAAATCTCAATTCTTGCCCGTCAAATTCATTGTAGCCTCTTTCTCATTTGATCAACATGATTTGGATCTGAAAACCGGCGTTAAACCGAAACCGCCAGAAAATGGATCACATACGTACTTAAGAAGGAGACATGATTATGATTTCATTATAGACCACGATTCTCAAGATAGTATTGCCGTTGTGTATGACCTAAATCCGATCCCTGTTGATTCATTCTTCAACGATCCTCAATTCCCTGTCAGTAATTGCATGCTTACTGCCACTGATAGGTGAATAAGCTATTGTCAGATGAAATCTAAGACAGCAAATCCCATTGAAATTGTCGAGCGCGCCAAAATGGCGCGTGCTACCCATCTACGTCAGTTATCCTTGATAAAATGATGAAAGAATCTAAGCAGTTTTAATATGATGCAATGCATAACCTTGTGTAAGGAGAGCTGCATCTGTTTTCCCTTCTTATATTCTTAATAGATTGTGAGGCAGCAAACTCTAGTCTGTCAATTCTTGATTTATATGTGCATTGCACTGATTTCAAAAGGTGAAGAATGTTGAATAATATAAAGGGGGAGAGAATTTGAGAAATAAAGACATTTTTTGCTAAATCTACAGTCTGAATATATGCAATATAAAATACTTTGTTGCATGTATATCTTTCTTTGAGCAAGAAGGCGTCCGAAAGCATATTCTTTTATGCAGACATAAGTTATGATATGGACACATGTGTATTTACAAAACATATGTAAGTTTATCTCTCTCACAATACACACACACACACACACACATATATATATATATATATATATATAGAGAGAGAGAGAGAGAGAAAGGGATGTATGGTCCAGTAATGTATAATTGCATGGAATGAGAAATCGTTGGTCCGAGTTCAAAATATCCACCAGCAGTTGGGTACAGGCATATTCGCACAAATACAGCGTTCAACTAGATAAATTCATCTTATCCCCAACCAAGGATTTAGAAGCAGAGCAGACAATACATTTTAGTTCTGATTTGAAAACATACTAGGAGTTATTTGTTCATAGATCTTCCATAATGTGTGTTTTTCTACAGAAACCTAATTTGCAATTAAATAATATGTGAATTCATTTTCACTGTTCAATGAGAAACATATATCATAATCGATACCAAAGGAATGTTATGCACATTTGCTTGCGCATTATTCATATATGAGTGCATGCACATATATATAAATAGTGATATGTATGCGTATATATATATATATATAATGAAATAGATTACGTCCGACAATTATTTAATATATTTTCAGTTAATACGTTATTCTTATAGATAAAATGTAAGTAAATAATTGCTCTGTTTTCAGTTGTATTAAGGAGTATTTTACCGGCCTGAAGGTTGAAGCAATTTTGTAGAAAATATGCGGTCTTCCAACAGGAATCAAAACAGTAACCCACATGAGAACCATTATATATCCTGAAAAAAAAAAATTTCTGCTTTTAAAAAAAAAAGAAGTTAAAAAA
>CAHIKZ030001850.1:67500-87500 GCA_903632075.3 Acanthosepion pharaonis
TTAACATTAATACAGCATAATTGCATATTAAGATTTTTGTTTGTTTTTTCTGTATATTTTTCTTCATATATATATATATATATATATATATATATATATATAGATAGATAAAATGAAAACTGATCTTAATAAGAAACAGTGTTCACCAAACAACTACAAAAGATGAATGCAAGGAATTTATTTTCTGAAAAATATCCATAGAGTATCAATGTTAATTTTACAACATTTTTATATCTGAATCGTCCATGAATATTCATCAGGTTAGCAGAAATATTTGTGTAGGTTATGGAAGACGCTAAGTGACATGATTTAATGTCTAATAAACAAAAGTGAATAAAATATTTTTGTTAAATATTTTTTATGTAAATATTGTTAAATTATTTGATAATGTTTTTTTTTATATATTTCAAATAATAACATCATATGGATTTAACCGTTTTCTTGTATTTTGTTAATATTTTCAGAGTCAAGTATATTGGCTTGCGAAAGTAGTAATTCTTTCAGGAACTGCGATGTTTAGAAAAACCGCGGCTTTGATTTTTATTTTGATTGGATTGTTGCGTTTTTGTGTATAATATCCCTTTTGTGTTTATATATGTAGTTTTTTTTTAACTTTCTGCAAGTTTGAACTAAAGTATCCTGAGGAGCAGATCCAGCTGTTTATTATATATATATATATATATATATATATATATATATATATTGTATCCGAATTATTATTCTTATGTTTATTTTTGATCGTGATCATATCAATAATGGATATGTTTGAAATTATTTTAAGATCGAATAAATTCTTTTGGTTAGGGAATGTTATATATTGTACGCGTGTCTCTATATGAACGTTTATAATTATGTATTGATGGAAGACGCTGAAAATATGGGAATGTTAGATTTTAAATTTCTGTGATTTATTTTTTTATGTTTAAGAGGTGATTATTTTAGTAAGTTCTCCTTATCCTGCAAGAAATTCCCTATCGAATGAGAAATAACAGTATTATATTATGTTTGTCCACAAAAATAGGGAAGGTTAAATGATGCATTAAAACTAGGAGGTTTTGTAATGTTAAAACAGAAAGAGGCATTTGAAACTTCTGCGACATATTATTATATTGTATAATCTAACAATAACTGGGTATACTGAATGCAACAGAAACAAAGAGATATATCGAATAAATTGTGTAAGGGAAAAGAGGTTATGTTATAAGTGTCAGATTAGATTTACACGAAAAGAGAAAATTATAGAAATCCCATTTCCCCCATATTTTTTGTCTATCTCTAGTGACCATCTTGTTCTTTTAGGTGCCCTTTCCCTTCAGGACGTACGAGATAATGGCCCTCCACATCCTCTAGTCCCTTGTATCTTTTTAATAAGTTTTATCTTTTCGTTATTTCTCGTAGAACCTGATCTGACATTCACTTGCTCATGCCCATTAAATATAAAATGCTTTGCTTTATCATGTCTCTCTTTCAATGTATCCATCCTGTAAGTATCATATTTCTCTAACCTTTTTTCCTCATCATGTCTCCCAGAAATTTTAACTGCCTCTTAACGATGTTAAGCATAAGATTCTTCTTTGTTTCCATCCTCTCCAAAACCTCGTCGTTTCTCACATGTTCGGCCGATGTTACCCTTAGCATCCTTCTATAGAATAACATTTCTGTTGCTTGGAGTCTCTTCTTAATCTTTGAGGAGATTGTTCAGCATTCGCTGCCATTCTGGAGGGCAGATATCACGTAACAGTTCAGTATTTTTTTCATTGTTTCCAAAGAAACTTTTCTGTCTTTTAATACATTTCTGACCTTTCGAATAGTGACTTTGGCCATCCTAGTACGTCTTCACAGATTCGGTCCTTTGTTTGAACATTTTCCAGATATTTACATATCTATACCTGCTTCATTTTCGTATTCCAGACATCAGAACTGCATTTAGGGTTCATCCTTTTGTAGATGACCATGTATTCTGTCTACTTGTAGTTTATTCTTAGTCCCGTCATCTCGCTCTCCTTCCCTACCTTCTGTAGCGCGTTTAGTAATTTCATTTCCTTGTCTGCTATTTGCACTGTGTCATCTGCATATCTAATATTTTTAAAATTGTGGAAGCCAATGTCGAATCCTGGTAGGATTTGCAGTTCCATCATAATTGCCTTAATGTATAGGTTGTATAATTCCGGTAAGAATGCACATCCTTTCCTTACACCCCTTTCAAATTTTGCTGAACTCATTTTTATCCGTATGCAGTTGGTTGGCTGTCAATAGAGAGTTTTCATTATTCTAATGTCTTTCCTAAATATGTCAATTTTGCAGAGCATTGTCGTGTATTTGTCAAACGACTGTATGTAGCCTATAAAACACAGTTACATGTTCTTCTGCATTTGCATTTCTCTATCTGGGAACATTCTGTCCATAAATATTGTGTTCCTTTGTCCGGTGCCTTTAACGAACCTGCATGCTGGTACTTCCAGAAAAGTATACTTATTAAAAGATCCACCTAAGAAACGAAGGGATTGATGCATTTTGGCTTAGTTCGCTGAGATCTTTTCAAAAAATTCCAAAGGTCATATCTGTTCTATTAAGGCAAGACGGTTGCAATGCTGTACTGAACATTCGGTGGAGCATTCCAACAATATGGTTGATCAGATTGAAGCCTTTTTCTTGGTTCTAGGGATAATACTTTTTCATGCCAATTTGTTACAACATAGGTATTGTTTAAAGTCTATTTCAGTCCTCCATACATCTTAATATAGACAATTGTTTTTCTTTATCACATACGTGAGAACCGTATATATATATATATATATATATATATATATATATAGGAACACCGGTTCATTGGTTGTCAACAATTTTTAATTTTTTTGTGAAAACACGAATGATATAATGGTAGTAAATAGAATACTCCAGTTGTTTGAGATTTTCATGTAACAGTAAATTTCTTTCAGAGATCAATTATCAATTCATTTTGCGAATTTGTTAATTAATACTTCACCTATTGCCATGATGAAAATCTTGCACGAATATCAATTACAAAATGTTCTGTTTGTATATTTTGCGCTAAAAATAACTACTGATATAATTATTGGAGCATTCTAGATTATTCCATTTGAATAAAATAGAGCATTAATTGAATTTAAAATTTTTAAAATCTGAAATTTACATTGTACGTATATTTTTCCACACATTTATTTCTATTAAATTATTTTTCTGTTGTGCATATTTAGTTTTTATACATCTGAGTGCAGTTGAATATATGACAAGGATGTTTATTCATTAGCTGGAAATAAAATAAATTTAAAATTCGATTGCCTGTATCATAATTCGATGAAATTTTGATTCTGTTTATTTAAAACAATATATCACCCCAAACACGAAAATTATAAAATCGTATAAAGTTATAGTAGTACTGTGAATTTCTGAAGCCTTTTAGAATGTTATAGAAATTTCTAGATTTCGTTTTTATTTATTTGTAAAATTTTTGTATTTTTTAAGTTTTGCTATAGCTGCAATCTTTTGAATGCGTTAAAATACATACGTACAAATCAATTACATCATTAGCAAATTGAAAGATAAAGCTATATATATATATATATATAAGTAATTATGTAATATAATAAATGCTATGTTTTAATGGAATAATATTCTCTCTGGACCGACGAAGGCGATCATGACTCTTCAGAGATTCCTTATAATTTATTATCTAGGAATTGCTATATGAAATATACTGGAGACATTTATTTTTGCATGTTTTTAATTCAGAACATCCTCTTTCCTTGATATTCTGATATCCACATTCAGAGAGCCATGTCTTACCTTCTCTTCTCTTAATATTTTCCGAATATCTAATTATTATATTGACTATTAAAATATAACATATGGTTAATAATTATATAGAACACTTTGTTTTGTAATTCATAGAATTTGAGAAAAGTGAATTTCTGGAGAAATTCTTTATTCGATAAAACCAAAATCAGAAAGTTTTAATCATTCTGTAATCCAGACACAACAAACAAATCTACATCGGTAAAACAAACAAGATTTAAATCTGTGTAAATTAAGATATTATATAATTAAATTATTATAATTACGTGTCTTTTTCACAGCTTATTTGATATTATCTGCTTTGGCACTTATTGTATCTCTGTGTAACATCTTGCTGACTTATTTATCTAATAAATTTCGGTTGTTTTTTGTTGCGTCAATCTTTCGGGAACACAAATCTTTATCGGAAAATTTAATGTATTCAACCAATGGGTAAAATTCTCTGACACTGTTCCTGATATTCCAATTACGATTCGTAAAATTTATCCTTTTTTTTGTAATTGCTTATTCTTTTGATGGCTTACTTCAATTTGGAATCTTTGTCAATTTTCCTGTCCTTCTTTCCCGTCTAATCGGCTATCAAAATGACAAACAACCTTTTTACTGTAAAAAAGACAGTCTTAGTTGAGAAGAGCAATATCAAATTTTGAATGATTTTTTTTTTTTTTACTAACGGTTTCCTAATAAAAAGCCAAGAATCATTTAATTTGTGGGGTAACTCTCAAAATAGTTATGGTTAATAAGTTGTGTGATATGAATGAAAGAGCAGATAGTAGGCTGTGAAGATTATTAGGATAAGACGGATAGATATTGATTAAACTCTGATATTAAAACTTTAATGATTGTATGGATAAACACGGGTGTATATTCCATAACATAGGAATTCTGACAAAAAAGATTTCTAAATGAAATTTCTTTTTACCTTTGGAATACGGGGAAAGTAATGGGGAATTCAGGTAAGTTGTATGGAGTGTCCTAGCTCTGTTTCAACTGGGTGGAATTAACGGATAGAGTTCACCTAAACATTTTCCACGGAAATAGCGATAGACTTGATACTTTCGTTTGGATACTTCTAGAAATTTTAAATAGCACCAACACTAACTTCCATGATTTAATTAGAAAATAATTACCACCATCGATGGTTAGACATTAATATTAATAAATCCACTTTTCTGGTTTTGAAATGTTTTATGAATTAAACTAACAGATATTTAGGACAAATTTTTAATTAACCAAAGCATAAAACGATAAAATTTCAGCATCAACATAAATCTTTTTTATATTCATATATAGTAAGGTCCATCCTGTACAGAGCACTGGGGCCAATCGTAATAGAAACATCTTATACGGATAGAAGAAAAATAACATGTAACTTTAGAGTTGAACAGCTTAACACAGTATTGATCGTGAAAACATACACCTTTGAGTCTCTTTTGCAGAGCAAATGTTCTGCGGAAAATTTCATTGAGCCGAACTTACTCCTCGTCACAGAAATACTGAGGGAATATGGGTGTTTTTTTTACTATGTAGTTGGCATGGCGAGTCCTAGACGTGAAGGTTCGAACTGTTGGAACCAGGGAATGTAGTTCGTCATAGCAGTGTCCATGGTAATAGGGATACAGCAGTGAGAGTCTCGTGACATCTCGCCGGTACGAGAAAGTTTGGATGACAGGAAATAATTATTCCCCAACAAGGACTCAGAGACACTTTTGAACTCTATCAAGACTGGAAAGTGAGTACTATTCAGCTCCCTCCCAAATACGTCTAGAGTACTCTACTTCAGCCTGATCTGGCTCTTATAATGGTACAGGATAACACGAGCAGTCAGGTAATTATTGTAATGGTGCAGAGACTAGCATTTTACGTGTATTTTTAGCGATGGATCGTATATCGGAAATCGACGAGGTCGGACGTGAGCTTGAGGCCCAATATCCTCTCAAATCACAGGGCCTCCTAGAGGGGACCTGCGTTCATCGTGACTGGCGATAGTTCATGCCTGATAGGCGGTGATAGAATGTAACAAGTTTAGTTTTCGAAGCATTGAATATAACCAACCATTTTTACCCACTGGGATGTTACTGCTTGATCGGAATAGGAGTCAGCTGCGAATCTCTGATCGCCAATAGTTTTGGAAGTGCGCCTATGGATCGTCGTATCAACGGTATAAATGTTTGCAAGTGATCGGACTATATTCTTAGGTAGATCATTTATGTAAATCAGAAAACTTGGGGACGCATGCGTTGACCGCCAGAGCCTCGTATTACTAACATTTAAAAACTACCTTCAAGGAGCTACATGTTAGGAATCACTTTATCGGAACCCATTTCCCAATTTTCATTCTAAATTATATGACGTAATAATTTATATTTTCGGAAATATTATTATGACACAGAATCTATAAACATTCTTTTTTTTCCATTTAAATCGGGACGTTGCGATTATTTTATGAAAATAATTGCTATAAAACATTGTGTAGCGTTTCTGGGAATCCGATTAACACACTTTAAATATTAATGAAGGTATTAATTTGTAAAAGGTCGCGGTTCTGTTCATATAATCCTTTATCTACATTCCAAGATATCTGGCTGTATAGGAAACATATAATAACGATTAATCTAATAGATGTCATTTCCCTTCCCGGCTCTATTCAATCATTGAGTTCATAGATCTATGTCACTTAATCATCACGCGTATACATCTCGTTCTGGAGCTGAAAGTTTCATCAATATCAATTGTATATGGAAGACACACTCAGTTTAACATTAGAAGATATTGATACCTAATGCAAAAAGCGAAATTATGAGACATTACGTTAATATTAACACCAGAATGTCTGCTATTGACTATTCATCCCTAAGTTATAAACAACAATCTTTTACCCGGTAAGAAAGTTGACTACATCAGATGTCTGCAAATATTTATATGACTTGAGTATCGTCGAATAGTTTTCTGCTAAATTCCAGGAGGTGTGGATATATTTTCTCGTGGCTGGACGGTATTTCCTGAACTTGATACGAGAAGTCTCGTTTGCCTTGTTTGTTCGTATGGCAATCAATGTAGTTATTTCCTGTCGCAGATAATCATCTGTAAGAATGGTATCATCAGGGTATATTAACATATAAATAGAAAAGAGACATCTGGCCCTCTTTACGTTGTTGCTTCTGGCTTGCTTATTTTCATCAATATAAAAGTCACAGGACATGCCGTATATTTTATTACGAACGACTGCAACTTCGATGCGCACCTTCATATATACACCCAGAAAAATATTCTAGATTCCACCGATATTTCAACGCCGCAAAAATAAATTACTGATGTCGTAGCCTGTCTGAAGAAAAAAAAATCAAAGAAAAGATTCCATCCGATTTTAACTAAACTGTTTTGGCTAATCGCTTTTTACAACCGATCAGCTCACTTCATTGTAACCACCTTCCGCAGCAGTTATTTTCCCTTTCATATTAACCACATTCTACTTACATCAACCAATATTGTAGTTCTAACCATCATTTATACTAGAACTTTCCTAATTGCATTCTTTGAGTTTCATTTGTATTATACTACCAAAACCCCTAAATTTCCATAGCGTCCAGTCACAAAGATTAGTTCTACATAACGAAATCCTTCGTGGTTACGTACGTTTGAATGGCTGCATATGTTTGATATTAGGGAAAAAGAGAAGTAATCTACGCCAGAAATGTGGACAATACTAATTCTGAATTTGCAATTCTAGGATTTTCCTGTGCAAGAACGACAATTGTCAAACAGGATTATGTTAATTCAGGACAGATTTTACTGGTTCCTGTAACTGCGCCCAAGAACCGAATCAACAGCAAACACTCAACAATTTGGGAAACGTTGTATCAAAACGCATCTTAAATCAAGCTCCTCTTGATTAACTCCCCAATCAACGTACCGCATTACATAGTTTCCCTTTCGTCGATCATCAACGATATAATTCATTTTTTTTTCTTTTCATTTCGGTATCGATATAATGCCATGTTTATGTCACATATCATCAATATTGGACACTATTTTCCGGTCTGAGCATTCTAATCATATCTTTGGTTATTTCGGACATAAAACATAGGTTACATCTTTGGGGTTAGCATCTTGTTTTAATTATTATTAAATTCTCTATATATTTTTTTAGTTTAATAAACTCCCACTTAGCTAGGATACTGAGACGATTTAATTTATTACTGCATGATGTTAATTCATTTCAGAGATGCATGTACCTAAAACTTGAAATCTGCTATCCAGCAAGTTAGACGAGGCAGAATGGGCTATGATTTTGGTGAGATTTCTTGCAGTAATGAGTTGATTTTGTTATTATTTAATGATACAACCTTCAATAAGAAAAAGTCACTCTGATCTGAAGTGAGCTCATAAATTCGTTTTGAAGATGGCAGGCAACCTTCAATATTCAAGCGATTCTTCGAAATCCTGAAACTGCCCGAAACTTTTTTTCCCTATAGCGCATACATTGTGTTACTGGACAAACCGCATAAGATATGGACTAGCTTTATTAGCAGGGATACGGACAAATCAGTAGTGGATCTGTATCGGCGTTGTGGAGATTAGGTCAGGATCGATAGTGGAACATAACATATTTTTTAATTATTTCAACACAAGCAAAGCAATAAAGACGGAAAAATGCAAGGGACTACAGAGTGCAATGCTGTGGCCTGTTAGGGGCCAGAAAGAAAGACGCGGAAAGAAAAAGTTGAGCAAGTATATTGAAATAACATAACATGCATATTCAAAATGAGAGTGTTTTTAGTCAGCAGAAGGAAGTGTCCGTTCGAATTCTTTGGTTATGCAGCGTAAAGGAAGTTCGCAGGTTAAATGCAAGAGTTCATTCTAATGTACACTCAACATATTAGAGAGAAATAGAAATAGTATTATGGAAATAATGATAAAAGAAAAAAAAGAATTAAGAAACCTGAAGATAACAATTGACATTTCATTTAAATATTTGACGATCAAAGTTGGCAGGAAAACAACAAGCCGGAAGGGAAATCAAAAAGAGATAAGTACGAGAAGAGAAACCTTTACCATAGAACTTACATTTAGATATAACCACTTCTACTTTAAAATGATGTGGTCTTGCCGGTAAACTACTGCTGCGTTTAATTCCATAAAACCTAATTACCACAGAGAAAAGTTCAGCAGAACATTGCTAAACACCAGTGACGTTCTAACCTTTTGGTGATTCGGATGGGAATCTGGAATTAGATTCGATATCAGCCTCGTCGTTCCCAACTCGCTTCCAACGTCTGGTTACCAAAGTAACTGCGTTGATCTCCAGTCCGCCTACCCACGTTGTGAATTGATCTTAGGCAGACGAAATCAATCAGTCGTTGGGGCCGTAATGCAAATTGAGTTCAAACGAGGGTGGTATCACACAAATATGTATAAAAAGAAAATAAAATGATAACTCAAAAGTTCAAGGTATCAAAAAAAAAGGATAACAAACTTTATATCTGGTTGCTGGATACATAGGACTGCGTCTATCTCCCGACCCGTTATATGGATTGTGACACGTTGTTTTTTGTTAGGTGAGTTTTAACATCTTAAGTTGTCTGTTCTTTAAGAAATTGGTTCTTGGTGTGTCTTCAGGCGATAGTCGAAAAACTTATTTTGGTGGTATGGATCTAAGTCGCTCTTCAAAATAAATTGTTCTTGGATTGAAGATGAGTTCGGAAATTGCGCGAATCTTAGTCAGCTGATGCGAGGCCTGCTTCAACTGAGCACTCTGGAAACCTCTGAAACTGAACTGAACTCAACTCTGGAACTCTGGAACTGAACTGATTTTTGCTCGCTGCGACTTTGCTTATATGGACGCCGACCAAAACCGGGGTGGGTTTGTCGGGGTTGGAGGTTCCTCGATAATTCTAAATCCATATCCACTTCTTTTTTATTTTTGGTTAGGAATTTTCCACTTCTTTTCCATTTTTGGAAGTCTTTCTTACTCCCACCTTCTCTTATTCTCATGGATATCTCACCATACTTCAGAGGGGCGTCAACGGTCCTCCCCACTTCTTCGTAGCAACTTCTCATACCTATCCTCTAAATGGGCGGCGGCAGCTTCCCTCCTTGCGTCACGTGATCACCTCCGCCTGGCCCTCGTTGACATTGGCCAATGGCGTCCAGCCGGGTGGGTGTGATCCGGCTGGCTTTGTTTTAAAAAAAAAATATATCTTGCTTAAAAAAAAAATTATCTTTTTTTTTTCCTTTTCTTTCTTTTAATCGCAGTTCTCATTTTCCCCAATGTCGACCTGGGATCTATCAATGCCAATCATCTGGACTGGGTCAGTCAGATTATCGCTAATTATCAGAATGGGTGGTCGTCTCGCAAAAAAACAGTTCTCAAAAAATTGTTCCATTGTATTTGCATTCTTGGTGCCAATTTCTGATAACATAGTTTTATTATCACAACCGAATTCTAACACCCAAAGATGTCTTGTGTCAAAAAAACGGTCAGGTTGGCTTCGTTGAGGTTCAGACGACCTATTAAATCCGGCCCGACAATATTGTTTGCCCCCTCTGACACAGTTAATTTTTCTTATCTATCCAAAGCTCCCTGTTCTTTGTATTTCACCTGACACTTGGTCAATTATCAAAATAACATTTTCAAAATAAATTGGATTTTCTCGGAGTTTTGGCTAGTCGGTCTGTGGTTTGTTAATTAGATGTTCGCCAGCATTAAGTGGCTGTTATCTATCCCCGATAACACAAGTTCGTCACCAGAACATAGTCGATTCCTTATCCATTTAGAATTTTTCTGCCATGGTAATGAAACCTTTTCGCCATTTGCTACTTATCAAAATAACATTGTCAATGTCCTGGTCGTGGGTGTTTTTTTTATCATCTACGTTTTAAGTCTCGCCTCTCTTTTCCTTTCTTTCCTTTCTCTTTTCCTTTTTTTTTTTTTTTTTTTTTAAATGGTGTCACATGTTATTTAAATTTTTAAGTATATTTAATATTTAATATTTTTTATAAAGGTAAATTGTCCTTTCTTTTATATCGGATCAAAAACATGTTGAAATACATACTTTTTCCGGCTGTAATTTTCCAATAAACTTTACATTTTTTTTTAAAATTTTTTTGTTTAACTTTAAGAATTCCAAAAATTAAATCTTAAAATAGAAAAAAATACAATTTCCATAATTTCAAAAAAAAAAATATATATATGAAATTTTTCCTATAATTGATGTTTTGATTAATTTTATTTATGATATTTTTTTTAATGAGACAATTTCAGGCAAATAAAAGGATATACATTTTTTGTTTTTTTTTTTTTATTAATTTTAAAAAATTTAAATTATATAATTAAATTATTTTTTGTTAAATTTTCTTCTTAAATTAAATTAAATAAAGGTGAATCATATTTTGTAAAATTTCAAAAAATTTAAAATATTTTAAATGCAGGCTTTAACAATTCATCAAAATTAAAAATATTTATATCATTAATTTTCTGGTTTGATATATGAATATAAAATAAACTATTCTGAATTTTTTAATGTCATTATCCTTGAGCCGTTAAAATCCTGACAAAAAACAATCATAATAATCTTGGGATTTATATTTATAATAAAATCAATTCAAAAATATATATATATAAATATATATATATATAAATATATAAGGAATAAATATATCAAATGATTGAAAAGTATATATTTCAAAATTATATTTCAAAAAATAGTACTCTATATATATTGTCGAAAATATATATATATATTTGAATAAAATTTCTTATATATAATTTAAAGTCTAAATATATATGCATTTTTTATAAATTTAAATATATATATATGGAAAAATAATATATATATTTTTTTAATTTTTTTAATATTTGGATATATTTTATATATATATATGATAAAATATATAATAAAATATAAAATATATATTTATTTAGAATAAATTGAAATTTATATATAAATATATATATGACAATGTTTAAATATTATATCAGGAAATGTTTAAATATATATAAATATTGTTTTTTTTAATTATAAATTTGAGATATATTTTGGGACCCAATATCCGATAACATATAGGAAAAATTTATGTTAAAAGAAAAAATATATTTTAATGAGTTTTCAAATATTTTAAATATGATCATAAAATTTATATATATATATAAATAACCATTCCATTTTTATTATATATGTATATGGAAGTAATATATATGCGGTAAATATTGAAAAAATTTGTATATTTAAACTGTATTTGAATTTTTAAATATATATATTAATGTATATATATATATATATCATTATATATATATATATATATATATATATAAATATATATATTCTTTTTCTGATAAGAAAAAATTTCATGAATTTTTTTGAAAATTTCAAAGAACTTTTAAAAAAAGAAGAAAAAAAAAATTAATTTTTTATTTGATAAAATGCAGATAGTTTTTTTGCTTCTTTTCCTCAATTAACTTATTTACATTGGTACAATTTTCTATTGGAATTTTTTTAAGTTTTGGAACTCTTATGGTAAGGCTAGGACAATCAATTTAGACGTATAAATATATATTTTTTACTATATATTACGAAAAATTTTAGAATACTGGCGATGCATCATATCATATAAAAATACGGATAAATGGAAAATTAGTTTAAGGAAATAATTAATTTATGTGTTTGAACCTTTTATTTAAAATCCAATATGTTTCTTTTTTTTTAACTTTTTAAATTTATTTAATTTTAAACTGTTAATTTGATTCCAAATTAGAGATGTTTTTAATTATAATACCAACAATATATATAAATTTCAATATATATTTTTGAATAAAGGTAAAATATTAATCACAAATTTTTACAATAAATATTGATTTTCTTTAATTTTTTATTTTCATATATTTAATTCGGAAATCAAAATAAAAAAAAAATTTAAATAAATTGTTTTGAACAAGAAAGAAAAATTTATTTAAGGAATTTTTTTTATTTTTGAATATAAATCTAAAGAGAAGAAATAAAAAACATTGAAAATTCCAAAAATAAAGTAAGGGTCATATTGTCAGAAAATTGAAAATTGAATAAATATTGCCGTTTAATTTAAATAAAAATAATTAATATATTTATTGATGGAAAAATATTATTAATGACACGTCTTATTGAACATTTAAAGCAAAATTCAGGATCTTGGAAAATGTTTTTAATTTTGAAAGTCAAAAAAAAAAAAAAAATTAATTTAAATATATATTTTGGATTATTTATTATTTTAAATAATTTAAATTAAAAATCTATTATATATAAATATATCTATATATCTATAAATATATAACTTATATAAAAAATTAAATATAAAAAGGGTAAAAAACAAAATACAGTATTTTCATAAAAATTAATATATTATATATATATATATATAAATATATATAAATATTAAATAAAAATTCAATATATATATAGAAAATATTTATACATTTATATATATATTATAGTTTAATTATAATTACAGACCCTAAATATGAATATATCATATATATAAAATTATATATACGTATACATATAAATATAATATTTGAATATATTTATATTTATTTATATATATGAATTTAAATTACATCCATTTTATAGGCCGTCAATTTTAAGGAAAAAATGATATATATTTATTTAAATAGAATTTAGAATAATTAGAATATATATAACAAATTAAATTTACAGATTATTATTTACATTTATCAGAGAATTTGAATATAGTTATTAAATATAAGCTTATGGATCATATATCCGGATTTATAGTTATATATATACATTTAAAGTTTATATATATTCATATCATTTTATATATAAATAAATTGATATTTAATTTATAAATCTTATAAATGTTTTATAACTTTACAAGAAATATAAAAAAAAACCAATTTTTTTGAACCTTAATATGACACAGAAGAATTTTTAATGATACGTCCGATAAAAAGCACGGCTATGGTGGTTATAAAAATAGAAAAAATGGATATGAGCTAAAATCGACAAATAGATTTTTGTTTAATAAAAACAGTGATATAGACAAATATATAATTTTTTATTTTATGTTTTTACATACGAACAAAATATTTATATTTATAAATATATAAAAAAATAAAAAAAACAAACGTATTTAAACGAATTCAAAAACAAATTAATATACAGCATTTTAATTTTAAAAAATATATTTAGAAAATATGATTTTATTTTAAGTAAACATATTTTAAAAAATTATGTACGATTCACGATTTTTTTATATATTATATGACAAGTTAAAAACCTAGTTTTTGAATAATATAAAAATACAAACAAATAAATTTGAAAATTGAATGCAGCAAATTTTATTCAAAAAATTTAATTTTTGAAAAATTAAAAAGAATGCAAAATGTAAATAAAAATTTATTTTATATGATGTATAATATAATTAATCATAAATATTTCGTTTTTATATATATCAATATAATAAATATTTTCTAATTTTAAGAAACAAAATATTTTTATGAATTTAAATTATGGTTATATTTTGGACATATATTAATATTTACATAATATATGTTTTATATATTATGAATATATATATATATATATATATATATATATATATATAGGACAATTTATGATATATATATATATATATTATATTTATAATATATATATATATTTTATATAATGATATAAATATTTTAAAAATTTTCCAAATTATTTATCGTTTTTATGACAATACAATATCAAAGAAGAAACATGAAATCATAATTTTTTGAATATGATATATTTTTTTATCTTCATGAACCTATTTATATATATATATATATATATAACTAACATTATTTATACTGCATATAGTTTATATATTTATATATATATAAAAAATTTTTAATTAAAATAAATCATATTTCATTATATATATATAATGATAGGTATATATATATATATATATATATATATATATATATATCAATTAATATGAATATTTTTTAATTTTATATTTGAATTGACATTATTCAAAGGTATCGTCCCGGTATTTTTATATATAGAATAATTCAATTTGCATTATTTATATGTATAGATATACATTTTGCATTATTTATTAAATGTAATTATATTGTATTTTGTATGTATATAAAATTTTTTTTTTTAAATGTATTTATATATGTTTTAATTTTTTTTTTTTTTTTTAATATCTAACTAATTGTAATCTGTGTATGTATAAATTAAATAAAATTAATATTTTAAATGGAATTTTTGTGAAAAGGCATTTTTATAAATTGTAATATAAACACACATAAACACATGAAAATTGTGGGAAATATTATTTTCATAAGCTTTTTTTATATATAGAATCGTGTTTATATATATTATTGCTGTATATAGTTTTTTATGTATGTATATATTTGTATGTGAATATATATGGCAATGTATATGTTTTTATCAAAATTTGTGTATATAGTATGCTTGATACAAACATGTGTATATAAAGATTGATAAATAGATATATATATATGTATATATATATATATGTATGTGTGTATATATATCTATCTATCTATATATATATATATATATATATATATATATATATATATATATATAAAAATATGTGTATGTGTGTATGTATATGTGTATATAGTGTGTATTGGTATGATTTGGTTTTAAATAGAAGAAATTAGATCATTCTAATGGCGTTTAAATTTACTATTCTTAACATTTAATATCATTTTATCTTTTAATGCTCTATAAGAAACTTTTTTGTTGAGTGTATTTTTATCTTCTGAAGGGAATTTCTTTTTAAAAATGATAATTTAAATTTAAATTTACCATTCTTTAACTAGTAATAATATTAGCAAATTTCCTTTAATAATATGTCACACTTCAGAAATTACCTAAATTTAAACTTTAACTATGGAATCAAACTAAAATCTAAATAAATTTCAAATATTAAAATATAGATAATGATTGTGAAATGTATATATAATTTATATATGAAGATGAAGGATCTTTCGTGTATATTGTTACATGTGTGTCTATGTGTGTATTTGTACTTGTTAATGAGAGTATGCATGTATGAATTTACAGAAATATGTTTGTGAAACATATATAAGAAGAAAACAAAATCTTTAATATTACCCTCAAATACTATTAAATAATGAAACCTAAACCTTAATTAAGTTTACCCATATAACAATAAATAAAAATTGCATTCACAAATTATTTTAAATATTAAAATAATATAGATGTTATTGTTACCGTATTTTTCTTCCTATATTGTGGAAACACAATTAGTCGGGTAAATGAACTATTATAATTTTAAATAATTGTTTAATATCTTCTCGATAAATATGTTTATTACAATAGTAGTTAACTTGTATTAAATCCCTAAGCTATTTACTTAAAAAATTAAATACTTAAATTAATATCTTTCACATTTTTTTAGACACCTAATTTTCTATCAAACATTGTAATCTATCTTTTACATAATTTTGTTAAAACAAAATTACAGCCTCTTTCGATTCACTTCCCTCTCCCCCTCTCTCTTTGCCATAAAACTCATTTGGATACGTCTGTCTTTTTTCCCTTTTTCTCTCTTTCGATTCACTTCCCTCTCCCCCTCTCTCTTTGCCATGAAACTCATTTGGATACGTCTGTCTTTTTTTCCCATTTTTCTCTCTTTCGATTCACTTCCCTCTCCCCCTCTCTCTTTGCCATAAAACTCATTTGGATACGTCTGTCTTTTTTTCCTTTTCTCTCTTTCGATTCACTTCCCTCTCCCCCTCTCTCTTTGCCATGAAACTCATTTGGATACGTCTGTCTTTTTTTCCCCTTTTTCTCTCTTTCGATTCACTTCCCTCTCCCCCTCTCTCTTTGCCATGAAACTCATTTGGATACGTCTGTCTTTTTTTCCCATTTTTCTCTCTTTCGATTCACTTCCCTCTCCCCCTCTCTCTTTGCCATAAAACTCATTTGGATACGTCTGTTTTTTCCCCTTTTTCTCTCTTTCGATTCACTTCCCTCTCCCCCTCTCTCTTTGCCATAAAACTCATTTGGATACGTCTGTCTTTTTTTCCCCTTTTTCTCTCTTTCGATTCACTTCCCTCTCCCCCTCTCTCTTTGCCATAAAACTCATTTGGATACGTCTGTGTTTTTTCCCCTTTTTCTTTCTTTCGATTCACTTCCCTCTCCCCCTCTCTCTTTGCCATAAAACTCATTTGGATACGACTGTCTTTTTTCCCATTTTCTCTCTTTCGATTCACTTCCTCTCCCCTCTCTTTGCCATAAAACTCATTTGGATACGTCTGTTTTTTTCCCTTTTTCTTTCTTTTGATGACTCACTTCCCTCTCCCCCCCTCTCTCTTTGCCATAAAACTCATTTGGATACGTCTGTCTTTTTTTTTTTTTCTCTCTTTCGATTCACTTCCCTCTCCCCCTCTCTTTTTGCCATAAAACTCATTTGGATACGTCTGCATTTTTCCCTTTTTCTCTTTCGATTCACTTCCCTCTCCCCTCTCTCTTTGCCATAAAACTCATTTTGATACGTCTGTCTTTTTTCCCTTTTTCTCTCTTTCGATTCACTTCCTCTCCCCCTCTCTCTTTGCCATAAAACTCATTTGGATACGTCTGTCTTTTTTTCCCCTTTTTCTCTCTTTCGATTCACTTCCCTCTCCCCTCTCTCTTTGCCATAAAACTCATTTGGATACGTCTGTTTTTTCCCTTTTTTCTCTTTTTCGATTCACTTCCTCTCCCCTCTCTCTTTGCCATAAACTCATTTGGATACGTCTGTCTTTTTTTCCCCTTTTTCTCTCTTTCGATTCACTTCCCTCTCCCCCTCTCTCTTTGCCATAAAACTCATTTGGATACGTCTGCATTTTTTCCATTTTTTTTCTCTTTTTTCCTTTTACCTTATATCCTTTCCTCACTATTCCTACATATCACTTCCGTTTGTTTAATCATATAAAAATGTCAAGGTTAGGTCACTCCTCCTACCTCAACATAAAGCTTATTTAAGAGAGATATAAATTTAACTCTCCCTATACTATATATTGTCTCTTTAACCGCCACCTTCACCCTCCCTGTTTATTTACAAAAATTACACTACCCATCAATTTCTAATCCCATTTTTCCTCTCATGTCATTGTTGGAAGTGTTACCTGATGATCCGAAATCCTTTAAAAAGGATTTTGGTAAAATAAATTATTGTAATGGTACCTTAAATTGGTCTGTTTTTCATTAAATATATATATATATATATATATATATATGTATATATAGCTAATATTAGTGGTAAATATACACATACATAAGCAAAGTATATAAATATATATACATAGGTGCATATACATACATGTATATTTCTTGAATAAAAAATTCCAATAGGATAGTATCCAGATAGAACTCAATGTCCAGGACAGAGCAAGGATATAATAAAAAAAAAAAGGCCTAAACACTAGTGACCATGGAATAGAGGTGTTTTTTTTTTTATTATAATATATATATATATATATATATATATATATATATATATATATATATATATATATATATATATATATATGTGTGTGTGTATAAATATATAGAAAAAATAGGGAAGAACCGTTAAGTTATTAAACAGAAGTTCTTTCATATTTTTGTTTTCATTTAAAAAAAACAGTTCTCAATAGACAAGTAGAGCCTAAAGTTTTATATATATATATATATATATATATATATATATATATATATTGTATATAACATCGATGTCGTATATGAACAAAAAAAAAAGATGTGTTTATATGACTCAACTGTGCCTGGGTTGGATAGAGATATTTAAACTAACTTTTTTAAATCCTTTCGCAAAAAGTTAGGACACATTTACACGCGCACGCACACACATGTGAAATTTCTACTGTACAACAGTCATTTTACAGCAGACATTTCACCGCAAAATTCTAATATTACTTACATGTCACGCTACAGACATATTAATCCATTTTCGTTTACATTTTGGAGTGGCTATATCTGGAACCTTGCAATGTCTGTCATATAATATTCATACTGGAAAAATCCTAGGATGATGCAAAATTATTAATATTATTGAGTTAGGAAAATGTTGACAATATTTCTGTCATATTATCTTTCTGACTTCTTTATGCTCTTTATCTTTACCCTTTTACATGATATATTATTTCCTAACGATACATTTATTCCCAAGTCAATGCGAGGAAGCAAGTCTGCGTGACAAGTTAGAATAGTCAATGCATAAATTTCATTTTGTTATTTTTCTTTCAGTCTTTAAGATTCCATTCTTCACCTGAAATTTTTTAACAGTAGGAAAAGTTGAAAAAAGAAACAACCTAATTCATATTTCATTCACTAATATAAGACATAGAAAAAAGAAAAAAAAATGTGTAGTTAATTCGTCATTCTGGTATACTTTGGACAAAGTCTGATGATAATTTCTGGAGATAAAATTATCGGGAGAATAAAATCAATATTGAATGCGACAACTCCATCTATTTCGACATCTAGTATCTTTTTCTTCTTCTTCTTCTTTTTCTTCTTCGTCTTCTTTTTCTTCTTTTTCTTCTTCGTCTTCTTTTTCTTCTTTTTCTTCTTCGTCTTCTTTTTCTTCTTTTTCTTCTTCGTCTTCTTTTTCTTCTTCTTCTTCTTCTTATTATTATTATTAATAGTAGTAGTAGTAACAGTTGAGACTGAAAAATTGCAAACTTTTATACATATATCAACCTGGTGCAGTCACTGAGACAAATGGATATAATTTTTTATCAAAGAATAACTAGGATGACGATAGTTTAAATTAAAGTTTCTACTCCAACACAGATTGTTATCTTTTTTATTCCTCTAAATCTGTCTATTCTATTTTTATTTCATTTCGCTATACTCTAAGAACAGAAATGCACGCATCAAAATATCGATCAATGTCAATGTGTATTTTTCTGTAGTCTGGTTACACGACAAATATATTGAAGGTGTTTATATCCGCTATAAAGAAGTGCAAATATATGAACATACAAAAATGGGACCTAGAAAGATATATATATATATATATATATATATATATATATATATATATATATATTCCTGTACTTATGTCGATTATATTTTCATTTCATTATACTTCATGATACACAAATAAGAACTGCACTCATAAAAAATACCGGTCAATAAAAATTATTTTATATTTTTCTGTGTCTTCAATTGTCA
>CAHIKZ030001850.1:90000-130000 GCA_903632075.3 Acanthosepion pharaonis
GCCAAATTCAGCATCCAATTATTATGTTATTCAAATTTGCTATACAGCAATATACCGATTATCATAGAATATAAGTGTTTTGACAATTAACGGGGACATATTATTTTATCATGAAAAATTATCAGAAATGTATATGTCTGCCTTACGTCAAATATTACTATGGTATAATATTAGAATAATGATCGCAATAAATAAACGGCAAATGTTGCGTGTCTTTCCGTGTATCTGAATCAAATCCAATTCTAACCACGCTTGCTCTACATAGGCGCATTATACCATTGATCCTGGGATAAAAAATCTGCCATTCATCTGGTTCTTGACAATACAGTATTAGGATGTCTTTCTGGATATCTAGGGAATAGTTAAAAATTCAAATTGAAAAAAAAAATGATGAAAGTGATTTTAAAAGTTTTTAATACACATTAATTTTAAAGTCACGCAAAAACTCTGCTATTATTATTTTTATAAATTCAGTTTGAATAATCCAAAACTTTGTGATTTGAGGAATTCAATTTTATTTCTACAAAATGCCAAGAAGTCAGTTAAATATATAGGTTTCGGGACGTGAGTTTTTTTTTTTTTTTTTTTTTAAAGTGTTTCACCTCAAGCAAGGCGGGAAGACACTAGCCTGCAAGCGGTTACAGAGAGTTGGAGCTAGAGCAAATAGGAATGATAGATGATAGGATGAAGAGAAGGATAGGGGATAGATTATGGCATCTGGGGATTTCGATTGACATTAAATTTGAGTAGTTGCAGATTATAGTTATCAGGAAAACAAGAAGAGGGGAGGGAGTTCCACAGGCGATAGATGCGAGACATGAAGCTATTGAAGTAGAAAGGACGGTTACATTTAACAGATTTGACAGTGAAAGTGTGCGGGCGAGATGTTAACCTAGTAGAACGCTTAAATTCATGAAATGTGTGAACCAGCGTAAGCAGCTCCTCGGAAAACTTACCATGAAAGTATTTGTAAAAAAGACAGAGGGTGGCGACGGTACGTCTGTGAGAGAGCGACTGCAGACGAGGTGCCAGATCAGGGTCAATTACGTTGCATATTCGTCTCTTGATCTTATCTTGAGACAAACATAAGGGGCACCGGACCATATATGGCAGCAATACTCCATGGAAGGGCAAATGGTTGATTTGCAGATTTGAAGGGAGTCAATTTTCCTTTCAGTTTGTTATTTGCAGAAATCAGCTAAATTGAAGTTTCACCGAGTTTATGGTTTGAAAAAGACAATTTTCGGCCCAATTTTGACCTGAATTGAACTTATAGCTCTAGACAGGGATAAAATGAAGATTTGGACTTCTCTGGAGTGAATTTAGGAAATCAATGTTATTTCTTCAAAATAATTGTTACTGTACTAGTGGTCGCTTTAGTTTTGGACCGCAGGAGCTAGCTTAAATCTCCACACGGAATGCGGCTTATACGCTAGTATTTAATAAATCTAACATAATTTTTCTTCTCTTTATTCGAGAGTAATTTTCTAACAGTCAATTGACAAAATTAGATATTAATTTGAAAAATAAATATTTTCCTAATTTAACGATTCTTTTTTTTTCTCGTCCACCTGCCTCCGTGTCTGTTCTTAATGAAAAACTTGATTCTATTCACAGTAATTAAGTTAGTGATTGTCTAATGTTGTTTAGATATTGACATGCATTTTTCAGTCATATTAATTATTAAATTGGTCTAGATTCACAGGCTGGCATTTACTTTCATCTGAAAAGAAATTTACCGTACATTTTTAAAGAAAATATTAACAAATATGTTATTCCGTAATTTCGATTAAGATATAAAAAGTAGTTTCTTAAATATAAGATTATGTAGAAAACTTTCAAACGTAAAAATGTGATGTACGGATAACACTGTGGAACAAATTTCATTTTTTTGTATTGAATTAGGTTTGACACTTAATTTTATATAATTTGAGTGAATTGAGAACAAACCTTTACTCGGTTTTGCTATATCAGGTCCTGAATTTACGCATCGATCCTCTTTCATCGCATTTATAAAAATGTTTTTCTCAATACTCGCTAAGAAATTTTGTTGTTAGACATTACGCAACTTTTTTTATTATTTAGTTATATATAACTATTCTTATGCTATTGTTGTATTATATATAATGTTGTATGTAACACCCTAAAAATAAATTTAACTTTATCATTTTTAACCCATTTTAATATTGATAAATTAAGCTAAAGATATAGAATTTTTTCGAGCGATTCGATTTTCGATAGAATATTCTTGAGGGACAACTGAAATATATAAAAAACGACTCATTTCCGGAGTTAATCAGCAAATTCAGTCACTCTGTCAAGCACGAATTTACGTCAGTTACTTTTGTACTTTATTGTTCAAAGTAAGTTTAATTTTATCTACGTTCGGCATTATTGTTGGATTACGTCTATTTATTTTCCGTGAATTCGTGTCCGTTGTTTTTATTTGTGAACGGTGTGGTGAGAAAGTCAAGATTATTGCGCATTCCCAGTTTCTTGAAATGATACCCACTACAGCAAGCCCATTGGCGTGGACAGGAAATAGACCCCCGCTCCAAGAAAGGACCAGTGTATTACAATGGTTTAAAAGATCAGTTTGAATAATTTGTGTCCGGAAATGAATTGATACCGATGCCTTCGCATCTCGAAGCGGTGAGCACCAAAACAATCTCACTGTTAACTACAAACGGTAAAACATATAGGTTTATTGGCCTCAACAGGGAAAGCATGGGGGAGGCCTTGAAGAGCCTCAATATTGCGGCCAAAGTGCTGTCGAAGCAAAGTAATGCAATGTGGAATATTTTATTTCAAACGGAAGAGGTTGCAAAATAGTTAAACAGAAGTATCCTCAAAACGAAGTCACTGAAAATATGTAGGCGAGGAAATAAAGTAACCATATGTGTTGTACTGCTATATATTTCTGAGGACCACGTGGTCTTTTTCTTCTCAAAATTTGTGGAGGTAGCAAATAAGTCAACTGTAAAGAGTAAGGCCGGAATTGCCACTGATTGTTCTCAAGGATGATGTATCCCGGGCAGACGCAGGAGAGGATACTCTAAAGATAAGTTTAGCTACGCAGGCTCTGGGGCAGTCGGCTAGCGAGAGATACCAGGGTCAGGTATTTAGGCATAGGTTTAACAAGATGTATTACGAAGCCGGGAACATGGGTACAGAATTGCGCAAGGAAGAAATCAGTCGAGGTTTTGATCGATACATTTGTGAGGTCAAGACCCTGGAGGGGCGTACTCTGCGGTCGACAGATGTTTCAGCAGCACTTCAAGAGCTAGGTTACCAAGGAGCCTGGTTTCTACGACGAAATTTTTCGCTGCTAATTGGCTGAATTTCCTTGGCCTTCGTCAACTGAAGCGGTTGGCTGCGACGGTGAGATCAGGGAGGGCGATGTCTGCTTGTCATTGAAGAGGATCGGCAGTGGCATTTCTCTGGGACTTGCTGCTTTACCCTATGAATCGTACTTGAAGCTGTCGCAGAGTTTGTACCTATTTTGACTGTGGTTTTCAAAAACATGCCCAGCAGGAGTCTATCCCCAATCGGATTACCAGCGGTATGTTCACCTGTTGAAGAAGGGCAAGGAGGGTGGGAGGGAATTAGATGATTACAAGCCCATATCTCTGCTAAGAACAGTTAAAGATTTTGGCCAATATCCTGACGGAACATTTACATTTTATCGCCTAGATTCAGGTTCACACTTCCTAGGTCATTTGTTTGGATTGATAAACCCGTCCGGATTCTTAGCGTGTGTTTCGGTCCCGTACTCCAGCTAAAGAAAAAATTGGTCAGAAGTACAGGCAGTAAAGATCGAAGCGTCGGTCGGTAGTTGACTCCGAAGGAGGTTGTCCTTGACGGATAAGGCTGAGATGTGTGCCACTTACATCTTTCTACACATCCTTTATTGGTTGTGTGTACTTACACTTTGCAAGGACCATAAGAAGGCAATCGAGCGCTCGTTGTTCACCCTCTTGTGCGGTGGGCGCAAGCAGAAGGTCAGGAAATAATCCTGTGTCCAGCGTTCCACACGTTGTGGCTGGAATTGACTCATTGGTAAGTCATCGACACGATTCGAGGCTTGCTTTCCTACTCCGTGTTTTGAGAGAAGACTGGATTATGGTGGGTAATGTTAGGGACGCCTTCCTTAGCCTTACTATCACTTCTCCCATGTCCTTGTTTCCGCCGTCATAGGTCCGGAAAACTGTCAACTTTCCTCAACGAGTATCGAGCGGCCTTGATGGCTTTTCCTTAGTCCAGTGACCTTTCACAGCCTCGAAATTTATTGTATCGGGAATTATTGAAGAGAGTTGTGAAGGATACTCCTTTCGAGCGACTAAGCTCGTCGGTTGCAGAGTTACGGTCTTTCTGGTTTGGACGCCAGCAGCACATAACCTCAGTAACCCTGAGTTTTCGCTTACTTGGCGATTGATTCGCAACGTGTTATCTCTCAATGACATTGCCTTCAGAGGGGCGGGGCGGAGTGGATTTGCCTGTCATCGGTGCGACTTTGTTTTATAGTCAACGGCTTCGCACGCCTATCATTGTTCTCAGTTGCGCCTTTTCTGGCTGTCGACTCTTATCGCCTCTGATAAACTCGTGCTCATTGATCTTCCATACCAGGGCGAAATTGTGTCGCCCCCTATATTATGGGATGAAAGGAATGGTGTTTCTAAAAATGGTAATCTTGACAAGGCGAACGCGGGAGAATCTTGCTATACGGACGCTATTATCATCAGGAAGTAATCGGAAATTTTCAGCACCATTTGAAGCTGAAGATTAGAACTGATAGTAAGCGTTGTCGACAGATTTATGTGAAAGTAGCGAGCTTGGATCGTGTGAAAGTGGCTCTCCATGAACACATTTTTAAGGCATCTTGTTCAAAACGGGGCGATTTCATGTGAAACCCTTCCTTAGTTAAGTTAGATATACTTTGTGTGTCTAGTTAATATGAGTCAGTGTCGTTTTCGGCCTGTCCCCGGCTTCTTCCTTTTTGTTATGATACAATCGAGATTATCAACCTCTCCAGTTCTGTGTCAGTCTTTCTTTACCTCACGCCTATATTCCTTTTTTCCTTCCCTCTCCGATAGTGAGTGAGCGTCTTCATTCTGTCTAAACACTGAATACTACGGTCACTTTTTTTTTATTTTCTGTTCAGTATTTTGTTACGATTTATTTTATATTTGTGTATTCGTACCCTCTCAGCCATTTCATATCATCAATAAATTTTTGTATATACATATTTTTCGACGAACATTTGTACATAAGAAATTTTTAAATAATGGGGTTTTGTAGGTTCCCTGTGAGAATAGGGTATTGTGGTATATTTAGGAGCGAGTGGTAAATAAGTTACTTGTAATGAATGAATGGGTTGTGTATCGGATTAGCTAGGTATAAGATAGTTAATCATGAGCAACCTCACCCCACTTCCCCTTTTGTTCTTACCCCTCAATTATTGTAACTTTACAATAGTAACTATTCAATTCAATCTGTCATTCAAGTTTGGGCATTAACATAATTTTGAATTGGCATATAATTTAGTGAGTCATTTTGTCATCGTGATTTAATTGTTGATTTAATTAGACGTAATTTATATTGTACCTACTCATTCACGATTCTAGTTTAATTTCATAGATTTTAAGTACCTATTTCATTATTAGTTCCTATTTAAACCAATTTTGGTGTTCATATTTCACAGTTTCTGAAATTTATATGAATTAAAACTTTAAATTATTGTCATTTTCTCGATCTCAATTTTGCCCTTTAAGTCGCAACCTAAATTCCGTTTGCTTTCCTAAATAATGTCTAACCGGGGATATACATATATATATATATATATATATATATATAGTAAATCTTGGGGGTTATGAAGTGGTGGGTTGAGAGAACGTTTTTACTATACAAGAAAATAAAGCAAATCAATATTTTTTGTAATCTGTCTCTGTTTACGTGTTAGAATTAATTACGTCTGGTTATTATAGAGTTTTCAGTTCTCATCGCATTACGTGTTGCTATTGTATTTTTCAGATTTAACTAAAATCTACTTCACTCCGGTGAATATTTTGTCATAGATTATTTAAAGCTCAGCACTCAGCGTCATGTTCAGCAGGTGCTTTCGAGTTAGCTAACACAAGAGACGCTCTTCTATTGTGAATACTTCCTCATTTTCTGGCGAGCGTTTTACTGATAGTCTAAAGGATAGAACCTAACCTCATATGAATGTTAACGAAGCAAATATGATGGCGATTACAACCTGATTTTGTATAGATAAATTCGGAATCACTTCCATGTAACTGTTTTATAAGAATGATTTAACAACATTTATCTTAGCTTTCCAATCTTGTCCATAGTGTTGGGAAATAGAGAATCTTTTCATCGCATAATCTGATTCATTATATTTGTCAATCCATTCCCAATTAGATACTGAGTTTCTCTACGTGTGTTTTTAACAGACTAAAGCAATATAACAACAGAATATTTATTTGATGATATTTTAATTATTATTTAAAACTCAAATAAAAGGTGTCTTCATCGTAATCAACACTTACTTCTTTGTGACGTCACCACAGACTCTCCGCGCCCGTGCTATCCTGTGACGAGCAATGTGACTTGGTATTGGTCGCGGCGCCAAATGTGACGTTCTAACCCTTGGCTGATTCGGATGGAAAGCTGGTTAGATTCGGTATCAGCTTTGTCGTTCCCAGCTCGCCTCCAACGTCTGGTTACCGAAGTAACTGCTTTGATTTATAGTCTAACCTACCAACGTTGTGATTTGATCTTTGGTAAACGAAATCAATCAGTCGCCGGGCTGTAATGCAAGCCGAATTCGAGCAAAGGTGACGTCGCACAATTATATGTAAAAGAAAATAAAGTAACAAGTCGAAAAGTTCAAATGTGTTAAAAAAGAATAAAAATATTTTTTATATCTGGTTGCTGAATACAGGACTGCGTCTTTCTCCCAAACCGCTTCAACGGATTCGTGACACTTTCTGTTTGTTAGGCGAGTCTTAATATCTTGAATTGTTTTTCGATAACTGTTTTTTTGTATCTTAAGGCGATATTCGTAAAACTTGTTTTGGTGGTGGGAGTCTAAGTCGTTCTTCAAAAATAAATTTTCCATGATTAGAAGTCTAAGTCGGGATGCGTGGATATCTTTCAGTCAGCTTCCTGCGAGGCTGGTCTGCTAGCTCACAGCTCAAGTCTGTCTGCGTCTGCGTCTCTCCGCGTCTCTCTGGAACTCTCCGCAACTCTACTCAACTGCCGCTGTCTACTCTGTTTATATGGACGCCGACCAAAACCGGGTGTGGGCCTGTTGTGGTTTGGATTCCTCGATAATTCTGAATGCACAATAAGGATTTTCTTTGTTTCCTGACAGGAAAATTTATCACTTTCCATTTTTGGAAGTCCATTACTTTCTGCTTTAGAGGGGTTCTTAAAGGAATCGTCCTCCCAAATTCTTTCTTTCTCATATTGCTATCTCACACCATTCCCCTCAGAGGCGTCAACAGGCCCCCCCTTCTCATATGTTTACCTTCGCCCATTGGTCATGCCACCGTTCAGCCAATGAACGCTCAGCAGCGTGGGTGTCGCTAGTCTGGCCTCAGTCCACAATTATCGCTCAAAGGAAAAAAAAATATCTTCCTTTTTCTTTTCTTTCTTTTCCCCGACTGGGCCCCTACGACTCGTAGTGTGGTCCTTAATCTCTATCTTAACTGAATGTCATCTGGAATTTATCAACGAGATTTTGGCCAAGCGTTAAATGGGCGGTCAAATGAACGTCTTCGCACCCTGTCACCAACAATCTATCCCGGTAACAAACTTTTATTATGTCCACGTCTGGACATAAAACAAGTGTCTCTTCCCAAAACCACATGATATCTCCGAAAAATAGTTAATGGTTTATTCTTTTCTCTTTTTTCTTTTCCCTTCCTTTTACTTTGGTGGTGGTCGCAGCTGATCTTTTTTCTCGGTCGATCCTCGACCTGATTACGATTATCTTCCAGCATTTCGCCCTGCGAGCCACTTGACCAATTTGAAATTTTCATTATTGCCATGGGCAGATTGCTATCTTTTATTCGCCTGTCATAGCATAAATTAATTCCGACAGATCCGAGATCTTATGAATTTCCTATCTTCTGCGAAAAAAAAAAAAATACTTTTCTTCTACGCAAATGAAAATAAAATTTTTACCACTTTTCTTTGTTAAAAAAAATAACATCGCTCAGTATGTCTTTCGTGATAGCTTCTTCTCGCCTTAAGTATTTCTCGCTTTTAATTTTCACGCTTACGCTAAATAGTATCACATCTCTTTAAACAATACATACACAATGATAACTGGGTGTTTGGCGATCAAAAATTTGTGATAGAACGGGTAAGATATCTTTAAAAAATTGAATAAAGAAAAAAAGTATTTTATGACAGTCATTATTATACCCAGTTTCTTTGTATCATTTATTTCTCCAGGAGAACAACTATCAGCTTTTCGAGATGTAAAAATGTATTTTATTACATTATTATACTACTTAATTTGAAGCTTTTTGGTTATGGCATGCACCACAAAAACATATCCGATATAATTCATTAGAATTCTTTTGAACGATTATCAACTTTGAAAGGTCGTATAATTTTACGCCTGCAATATATTCCATAAAATCACTCTACATAAACTTCTTGTCATCTCAGTCATGTTTATGAATACTTATATGACGGATTCAAAATCTAGATCAACCATCACATGTAGCCCTACATTTATAACTAAAAATAACATTTGATGAGTCAGTTTTTTAATTTATCCAAATTACACATATATCTTATTGATGTTTAAACTCGTATTTCGTTTGCTTTCACCTGTTCAGTAAATATTGTTTTTAATATTTTGCATCTGTTTTCTCCGTTTACATTCACAACTCCAGCTTATTCAAATGTTCTATTTCTGGTCAATCCGTTTTTGTTGTTTATCATCTTTTTTAATTCATGTCAAATCTCTTTTTGTGACATTCTTAAAATCAGAAAATACATATAACGACCATGGAAGAAACAAACATAATTCTGTAACAATCTAAATATTTGCTGACAATATAAAACAGACTTTGAAATGTCTGGGGCTTTTTTTGTTTTGTTTTTTTTTTACTAGAAATTTGTAA
Source organism: Acanthosepion pharaonis (assembly GCA_903632075.3). Lineage (NCBI taxonomy): Eukaryota > Metazoa > Mollusca > Cephalopoda > Sepiida > Sepiidae > Acanthosepion > Acanthosepion pharaonis. Next base: position 99,147 of record CAHIKZ030001850.1, read on the forward strand.
TGTAAGCTGCGACGTCAACCTGGAGTAAGATATCCATAAACATTTTTTTTTATTCAGTAGAAACACGCACATGAAAAGAAACGCAAGATGGCGATGTAATCCGAGGGAAACATGCGCTGAAATACTCAAGTAGACACAAAACAACTAATGAAAAATAAATGAAAACACTCTAGCAGATGATGAAAATAATATCAAGACAAACACAGACTTCCATCCTTGAGGAATATGGATTATAAAAAAATTACAGTCTCAAGAGACAAAATCAATAACGTATAGCAATAGTCTTACAAAAAACGGAGTGAACTAGCGAAATGAACCACTTAATGTATGCGGGGGCAAAAGTATTCACTGAAAAGTTTTATGTTAGGATAAAAAGGCACAGAGATGAAAATATTGAGTGGGAGAAATGATGAATAGATAAAAAAAATAAAATAGCGTAGGGAAATCATTGAAAATGAATTAAAAAAAAAACACAATTTGTAAATATCCACACTCGTAATGAATTTCCATAATAAAAAAATTACGAAAATTGCCGACAGCATACGTAATGAAAAGCAACAACAAAGAAGTTGAAGCAGGTAAGTTAAATCGATACATATATGGGATTCCATAGAAAACAGTATTCTATTATAAAGAATTCTAGAAGTTTTAAGAAAAACTTGAGAACAAGATTCGATTGAAACGAAACATTTTTGTGGAGAGTTATGGTATTTGGAAAGATATACATTAAAGCAGCCTGTATTTCGACCAGTCTAATAAACAAAAATAGGGTATTGAACGCAGTTCTAAAAATCGAAAAATATCTTTATATTAAGAAGAATTCTAAATTAATTTACACATTCATGTGTAAGGCAATAATATAAAATTTGCTTTCTGGTTAAATATGTCCTCATCTATACACGAATAAGTAGCTCGGAAATTATAGAAAAATTCAAGATGAAGGGCCAATAACTTTGAGTCGGAATAAGCTACGAAATGAACAAAAATATTCTGATTCATCAATACAAAATAATAAAAATAGTAATATGAAAAATTTCGTCACTTCTGACATGTCTGCCAATGATGTGAGGCATCTTTGCATGACAATGTCTTTAGGAAAAAAAAGCTTCTTTGAGATGTGGTTCATAGAATTTATGTGGAAAGGAAAGATTGAAGACGAGAAATAAACAGCATTGTAACCTACGTTGATTTTATTAGTATGAGAACAAAAGATAACAACAGACATGGCATTTAAATTATGGCTCATGTAGGTTGCATTTATCTTCTTGAATTAAGCACATCTAGCGACTAATCTCTAAGATGGGACTTGTTATATAAGACTGTAAACAACTTCATGAACATTGCCAAAGATTAAAATAATACTGTAGACTAGATGTCACGTGTATATATATATATATATCAAAGGAAAATTTTAGTAAAGAAAATGAATCCTTATTAATGATGGCCAATGGAATTTAATAAGACATATTATTAAAGCCAATATGTAAATACATCAAACGAATAAATCCCGAAACCAGTAACATGAATTAAGTTCATCAATCATATATTAAACAAATTTAGAAAAACTGATTAAAGGGTTACAAATAAACATGTCTTTTAAATGTAAAATAATCCATGATGAATTATTAAATTGTGCATCTTTCTAACATACAAATTAATGATATATACACAAATCAAAACCTTCTCTTTGAGATTTATATCCGAACAGCACAAAGATCCAGAGAGATTCACAGCTGTAATTGTAAAGTGAAAAATCTGCTAAAATGCGTATGTTGAAAGCGTCATGAACCTTCTAGAATCAGGCAATTATGGTTCTCTATAGGTTCTTTTTCTTTATTTTTTGAGTTTCCATTCTGCAGAAAGGTATTATCGTGATTTACTCTTAAAGTGGTTGTCACGTAGGGCTCGAAAACCTTGTTTAATCAGCTATTAAAATAAATTGTTAGACAAATATTTGGGATATTTGTGAGAAAGTGAAAGCAGTTTACAAGTCTAGTCGATTCCATTTCCTCGCTGATACGACTTACCCTATTCGAACTCCTAACAGAATGCAAACCTAGTTTGAAAATATAATTTAAGTCGGTAAAATTTAGACGTTGCAAAGGAATTGAACAATTTATGTAACACGAATTAATTACTCTTATTTGTCATTATCGTCTCGAATAGAGTCGAAAAGCAAATGAACCCTGAAAGGCTTAGAGAAGAGCAATCTTCAGCAAAGCGGTATAGGTTTATTCTTTATCTACCGCTACAGGATTGAAAAGATTTTTACTAAGAAAAAAAAATCAGTAACACGTCACTTGAAATCATTTAGCTGCAACTACAGATAAACTGGATAGCACATTCAACTTTAAGGAAAGATGACAATCAACTGTAGACACTCTACGAGAATATAAACAAAATACCATAATCAAACTATAGTCACTCTCAGAGAATATAAACAAAATGATATAATCAAACTGTAGACAGTCTACGAGAATATAAACAAAATCCTTAGGTTGTACGTTCCCATCAATCCTAGAAAAATCTAGAATAATTACCTTGAAAAACGTATTTTTTTTAAATGGATGTAATAAATTTAAACATGAAGTAGCACCAACTATTCGTTCTATGTATGATGAATATTTTTAATAAGAAAATGGCTAATGGCATCATACCAATTTGAAAATGATTACATTTTGAACATTATATAGAAACAGAGTAATAGTAATTTTGGAAAAAGAAATGATTGGTTACTGTTTACCGAGACCAAGCCCTGAACGAAGACAAAGACGTAAATAAAACAGTTGACATAATGAGATTAAGAAATGCATATTCAGTAATGATAAATAGGTTGGCGAAAAATGATATCCAAGTAAACCTAATAATATAAAACTATTTTTATATAAGATAGCTTTGCTTATTTTTATGCTATTTTATTTTAGCTAATTACAAGTAATGGTAGATAAGGTAGTATCAATATGGAGAGCCGATTGATCAGTAATTACAGAGCTGACCATGAGAACATATTGTGATTAAATTTCACGAACGTTTGAATCCATTTATTCACCTGTTTTATTCAAGTCATTGTCTACCTCCAGGAACTTGTGCTCGGCAAACGGTAGTCAAGCCAACCATTTTTTGGAACGTTGAAGTATATTTAGTTCATGTTATCGGGAATAAATAGATTTAATCATTTTAAACAATGCAAAGACCTGGCAAGAACTGAAAGTCGTACTTTCGACATATCACAGAGTTTTAATTAAAAAAAAAATATGTAAACTTTTTATCAGAGGTAGTTGAACACTCCAGAAGAATCTGCAACAAAATTAAGAAGAGATTTTAAGACACTCCAATATAAATTCTAAACAAAATAAAAACACCCAAAATTACAACTTTACAAAAGAATCAAAAAAATTTATAGCCATATTTTTTTGTGATATTTCAGTAAATTTTGTAAAGCCAAAAATCTTGGTATTTTAAAAATTGTATTTTAATTGTTTGATATAATACTCCAAAATCATACTTATTATAAAACCCTGGTTGTGTGTGCGTAAGTTCGTTTATATATTGGGTCGGATTTCCTAAATTATTCAACCGACTTCAACTAAACTTCACAGGACTACGTAAAATTACCGTGCGGTGGATCTGACAACGCCAAGAATTGGAAAAACACAATTGTTTTTGCACAAAATCAATTTGAAAACACGATTAAGAGGCATCGCTATCGCGAGAATGAACGGGGGACAACTCATATTGAGTTATACTTATTATAAAACCCAGGTTGTGTGTGTGTTTTCGTTTATATATTTGATCGGATTTCCTACATTTTTCAACCGATTTCAACAAAACTTCACTTTTTTTGCAGGTAGTGTTTCTTATTGTCTTCCACACTTTTTCCTTTCTTTTTACATACAGAATGCTTTAAAAATTCCATTTACAAGACCATTGTTTATAATAAAATTCTATTCAATCGTTAGACTCATAACGATTGAAAACAATGTTTTTGTTTGAGTTTGGGTTTGATCAATTCGTAAAAAAAAAAACCTAATTAAGACATGCATGTCCGTCAACCTTAAAAAATAATCTTTGTCAATTTTATTTTTCAGTCTTTATGATGGTCGATACTTGATCTATCTCTGTTACATCCCCGGGCAACGCCGGGCTCTACTCCCTAGTACATACTAAGTCTCACCACGACTAAAATGTTTCTTCTTTTGTGTACATTGCTCTATCAGAACGTGTTCGCGTGCGGCTCTACACAACTTCCAATCACTTATAACTCTGAGCAATATTTGTCGTTTACAATCCATCCCCAATGCAAGCTTATTATTTAGGTACTCACTGGTTATTTCTGTCCTTCTCGCCTTCAATATTTCTTCTCATTGTCAAATTTAAGTTTTATTTTCTCCTTATGTGTGCCAGGAATTACAGGTCGTTTCTGAATTGACATACAATTGTTTTGTTTTCTTTCAAACTTCCTCGTTGCATATATTCCCAGGCTATGGAATTCGCAGTATCCTTGTGTAGAACACCATCACCGGTGCCTCACGTCTTTCGTTTGGGATGGCATTGTCCAGTATTCGCTGCCATGCAAGATGTTTGATATTTTATAGCATTCCAGCACTAGTGTTAACGACCTATAAAAGTGGAAATGTTATTTCGCGATATAAACGTTGGTTCCCTACTGCATCCACACTTGAAGTGAAATTGGAAATTGCGAATGCTAATAATGTTTCTCTGGGCGTGAATGTCATTTATGACCATAAGAGACAAAAGTGCGATCATTGCTTGACTGGGCAGCACGTCTCGGAATGCGTGGTCAGAGATATGGGAAAATATTTTGGAAATCTTCTTTGTATACAAATCACGGTATATCTCGTGAGATGTTCATAAAATAAGAAATAAAAATGTATTCTAAGGAGAATTGCAGTTGGAAATAGCAAAAACAAGCCAACAGTTTAAAACAGCAACAATAACAGACAAATGAATTGGCAATTTTTTTGACTTGTAGTTAGAATTCGATTTGTGGTGAAATATCTGCTTTTATTATTGTTAAAGAAATACACAATTTTGCATAATTAAAGTTATTCTTCAACGGATATTTTCAGTTTCTTTATATCCACTGATTATACACACACACACACACACACACACACATATATATATATATATATATATATATATATATTGGCAGGAAGGATATCACTGCTTTTATTATTATGAACTAACTCAGACATTCATGAATCTATCACACGAATCATCACGGTCCTTCATCAAGATCAGAAGGTCATTTGGGTAAAGGGTGGCATTCTCTGCCAAAACAGCTGGTTCATATAGTTAGTTGCTGGACGACCTAACAATTTCGCGCCATGGCTAGGTATCCAGAGAAGTAAATCACTCGCAATTTCTTGTTTACTTTGCCAGCCGTGTCCACCAAATCGCATTCTGCTTTCGTTTATGATTGTAGAAATATGTAGGTTTTATCCATAGAGCTATGATTTAATTAGATGTTATCGCCAAGTGATGTTAAGTATATGTCTTAGAATCCGCGTGTCGTTTCCATGAAGCTTAGACTCTAGGGTTTTAGTTAATGTCCAAGCAGTGACATCATAGTATCGCCTCTATAGCTGCTCGAAAGTATCTCCACTTGTCTGGTAGATCTGATTTTCCGATTAGATCAATTCATGTAGCTTATGTAAAAGATTCGACAGTTTTTATTGATTCACCCGAGACAGTTTGTATTAAACTTTGTTAATTGTTGTTTTATTTGTATTTATTAACACAATCTTCTCAAGAATTTCGAGTGAAGCTGTACATTTATAGTCTGTTCTGTAAAAAATAATTTTTTTCTACTATATCATCGGAAAAAGGAGATCCTGTGTATTGTCTGATTGATAAATGTATGGAAAATAAAATTAGAAAATCGACGTCAGATTTCATCAGGGGACGTTGCCCTCTTGCTTTAATAAATAAAATTTGAAAAATGTTAATCCATTTACTGTCTGCAGTTACGGGTTAATAACAAGGCAGACAGTACGCTATAGCTTTTTTTGATAACCAGTCTAGAGGAAGAATAACTGAGGAGTCAAATGTTGATGGGAGTGATGATAGAAACTTCACGCCGTAAAACAAATTTGACACAGAAATTACAGCAGTTACACATATAAAGGTAAGGCTGTGGTTCCCCGGAGTATTCTAGAAAGTTAAAATACCACAAAAAGACAAGGTTTTCATGCCTGTTTCTTTTCTGGTTTCTAGAGTTTAGAATTTAATCTAATCCTTAATTACCAATTTAGTAAGAAACTATGAGTCGTTTAATATTTCTTCCATTAAAAAAACTCTTATTTATATGTTCTTTCTCGCTCTGAGAAAAATATAGCAGGATTATCCGATACACACTTTATTTGGTTATTGAAATTCAGTAAAGTATCAGGTCAAATATTCAAACAATTATCTAACCCCAATCTTTATTATTTATGAAAAGGGCCTGTTTAAGATTACCTCGTTTCGGTTACTGAGGATTATTCAGATCATGATTAGTTTTAAATTATATTTTACCATGTTAAACAAATGAGTATTGCTCGATCACTTGGAATTTAAGAATCTATTTAAAATGATCCCGAAGAATCAGCAGAACGCTTTCAGCTGTTTATCAACAGTGAAATCAAAACTTCATGCATTCATTCAGGTATTTATGAGCGATCTCAATTTTGACAGTTTTGCAAACTGGAAAAAGAAACTGTTTAACAAATAGATCAATCCTTACAACTAAAAGCAAATTGCAAATTCTAAATAATTTCTTCTCGTCACATGTAATGGAACAAATCGTAAGTCAGTCCTCCATTCAGTTTATTTCATTACTTCTGGGGTGCATTCATATTTGATTTCTAGAGGAACACAGTAAGAACAATTCATGGCCAATATCATATATATATATAGAGAGAGAAAGAGAGAGAGAGTGGGCGTTTGTACGCATGCTTTTATGTGAATATGTTTATATTCTGCATGTGAATTAGAGTGCATGTACAGGGGAATATTTCAGGTCGTCATAGTGCATGTATATTGCATGATATTTGCCATTTCCCATGAAATGCCAAATATCTCTTTTAAGATCACACACACACACACACACATATATATATATGTATATATATATAAAATATGTGTGTGTGTTCGCGCATGCGTTACGGTAAAGCAAAAGGTGTCAAGAACTCACAAAATTGAAATGCCACTGAGGCAATTATATACGTGGAGAATTCCTTCAGCAAATATTCAAGGAAAATAACTAGAACACAAAAATGAATTACATCCTTTTCCCTAGCATTCTTAAAAAATTTTGGCCTGTGGAATGTATAAAGTTCCTCAAAATTATTTCGACAGAAATTAATACATCTCAAAATATATTGCGTTCTGATTTCGTGACGAAATTAAAATTAATATTACAACATATATGTTGAAATTAATATCATATTGATCTAATAAAGAGATTACACTAAATTAATATGTATACGTAAATATGCAGAGGGGATCTGTCATAAGTGCAAGTCAGTAAGAGGCTGGCGTGCCCTTCATTCCTTTAGCAAGTAAAATTACACAAAGATTCGTGTTGACAGTCCATGTCTTCTGCTACAATATTTTGTTCCGAATTCTCGATCTTGGTGAACAACTGAACATTTGGCCACCCAAAACTGTGTGAATTTGATCTTTTTCTGTGTCCCTTCGGAAAGAGTGTGATTATTGCTGTTCACTATTTCCTGTCCTATTATTAATAAAACCAAAGCACCATCAACATGTTACTCCCAATATTGGCAGCAGTTCTTCGAAATGAACTGCTAATCTCCGGATTGACTCCACTTGAACATTGTTAAATCGATATAAATAAGAAAAATAGTGAAGAGGGATCTCTGGCTTGTAAGTTACATTGGTGTATGTTACTACGGTGGTCTATATAACAGATAATTAAATGTCAGCTGCTTCTCTGGTACGCAGTGTTGATGGTAAACACAACGAAAATTAGAGAACCTCTTAGACAAGTGGTTCCCAAACGGTGTGGCACGCCTCATAGATCCGACGGAAATAGGAATACAAGTGAGGCTGAATTTATTGAAATGCACTCAAAGATTTGGAAACAGTTTCAAAAAATTCATATTCCAATAATAAATATGATTTCAAAATTTAAAATTTTATTATGGATTACTTGTAATTGCATGCATAATTCCCAGAATAAATAGTTATAAATAATTATTGACCAATTGTACGATTGTGATATAGTATCAAGTATTAAGAATATAGTTACCAGGGTCCGCAAATTGGAGGAGAGACTTATCATTGATAATATTCGTACTTCGAATCCGCAGTCATCTCCAAACAAAACATATAGGTACTTCTGTCCTAGACAAGCAAGTAAAGGAAATCGAATAAAAGAGATTGTATTGCTGTCATCAACAGATGCCGAAGTTGTGAACAACGATTTAGAGATGCCAACATCAAACTGGTACAAAATTTTCGATATGTGCGAAAGTTTTAACAGAGAACAGAAAGTGCGACACCGAAATCCGAATATGCATTGGGATAGAAAAAGCTTCTTTCAAAAATCAAAGCGAATTTCTCTGCAACAGAAAAAAATCTTTAGAAAGTAAGAATGTCTATGTAATGTGAGTCCTCTTTTATGGAATTGAATGCTTGGAACTCTCTTAGCCAATGTAGAGAAAATAGTAGGCGGCAGAAGAAATGAGGTTCTACAGAATGATGCTGAGAATACTACGGAAGGAGGGCGTAAGTAAGAAAATCGTTTGGAAAATGGAAACAATATGGACACTAATAACCAGAATCCGATGAGGACAGCTGAAATTTCTTGGATATGAAATGAAGTAGGAGTAACTGGAGAATTTGAGACTCAGGTGACATCTCGAAGACAAAAGGGAAAGGTGAAGGAGGACGCATATATTTCTGACGAGCATCTCTGATTTGATGTAAAAATCGATGCTTGGGTGCCTGGCAATTTGAAAAAAAAATATCTTTGATCTACAAGGTATAAGAGGCTATGTGATCTATTATCGCCTACGTCCTTAAGATTTTAGAGTTCATAGGAGAAGATGACTTCATAGAATGAGATTTAATAAACAAGCAAATACACACACACACACACACACACACATATATATATATATATATATATATATATATATATATATATATATATAGGCATGAAAATTTCAGATGGCCATTAAAGAATTTATGTGCTTTCATTAATATATGAAGCAAATATATAACGATATATGGTACTGTTCGAAAACATTAATTGTAACGTAATTCTTACGAAAGTCTTGATTTTGTCAAATCTTAACATCCATTTTTGTTTCTGTTAAAATTATAAAAACAAAAAATTGTTTATTACAACAAAAAAAAGAAATTAAAGCTGCTAACATCATCGTTAAAAACTAATATTTTACCTGCAAGATCTACAGTATGGAGAACCAATATGATTTACGAATGTAAGGATCTGTTTTTTTCTGACCAATCCAAATTCGTATGTAATGATAGTCGATATACTATAATATCTTTAACAAGAGAAGTCTCAGTTTAAATGTCTCTTACTCTGGCCCAATTAAGTCTCATTGAAACACATCTACCGAACTCTATCAGTAACATATTTTTTGATAATTCAAATTTAAAAGCATTACCCACATATACAAAAAAGGCTAAAATTAATTCGAACGGTAACAAAGCATTTTGGCTGCGCTCGAAAACTAAGACACAAACCCTATAAAGAATATTACGACTACAAAAAGGTATCTTACACGTCACGGTATATAAAACAGAACAAAAAAACACATCCTATATAACAGGGAAATTCAAGGATATCATTACCACCAGATTTATTCAATTTTATAACGAAGTGGCTCCTGAGAGAACACGTGATCCTACCAAACTTTATTATTGGTGGACGTAATTTTTACAATATAAGCTATGCAGGGTTGTTAGCTGTTTCAGAAAGAAAACTGCAGGGATTCTTACATAAGGTAGTAACAGGAACCAAAAAGAAAAAAACTAACCATTTGTTGTAAGATAGACTGCATTATTGTCAAATTTAGGAGCAGCACAAGACGCGAACTCCTAATTGTAGATTTTGTAATGAAGCAATCACTAAAATTTAGGGATTGATTTAACAGAGTCCGGAAATGGGACTTCAAAATCCAAAGATGTAGTGGAATAGCAAAGATCAGTTCCAAATGTAAGCCATTGTTTTAAGAAACTGGATTATTTTTGTTAGAAAGAAGAGAGAATTAAACTATTATATAATATCAATCCTCCACTATGCCATTGAATTTTGAACAATCGTCAGACAGATGAAGAAGATATTTGAAGTAACAGGAATGGAGTTCAAAAGAATCACATTGAGAATACCATGGACATATGATAATGTGGATTTTTAAGGGAAATGGCAACAAGGACGCTTATACTTAGAACGAGAAAGCATTAATTTAAATTTCTAATATACATAATTAGGAAAAAGCGATTGGAAAATTCGGCATCGGCATTATATTTTGAAGGCAAGAGCGACAGAGGCCATAGATTTACCTAACGAACGATCTTGTATAAATGAATATTAGAAACAAGATTGGGGAGATAAGAATAAAATAATTCTTACTAAGAAGTCTGGTGAACCATGAACGCCTAAGTCATGAATGGACAATAGAGACTTTGAAGATTAACACTAAGTGCTTCCATGGTGTGCGCATTATTTTCTCATCAAACACATTCTTGAAAAAACATCCATAAAAGAAGTACTACTGCTCTAATATTCAAGCATAAATGCACGCAGAAAAAAAAAACAGATATATCGTGTGCGTGTGGTTAAAACATTTGCTTTCCACATCAGAGATCTAGGTTCGAATCCCACCATTGTCGAATTGCCAGGAAACTGTCGCATTCATTATATCGGACTGGAGAGGCGATCTTACTGTGCACACTGTTGAAACGTAACTTCAAAGCATACAATGGATTGATTCAAGCCCCGTGAGTGAAGTTTGATTAAAAGGAACTGTTAGATCTCAGTCGATAATTGTGCCAGCACGAAGTAAAACTTCGCCGTGATCAAGAATTTGAGCGTCATGGCCGTGTTCATTTTATTTGATCACACAAGATGATGAGCTCCTTTCCAGAAACACTAAGGTCCACTCAACATAGTATAATTGTTTTTATAGGTCTTGTAGAAGCAGGTGGTCTACCCGGAAACGACAATTATATATATTGACTTAAAAAGATACCAGGACATTATCCTTTAGAATTATTGCAACGAAAACTTCTTCAGAAGGATAACGTTTGTGTAACGGGGACTGGATAAAGGAAGATGGTATTTATCAATTCACCCACAGGAATTGAATGTGGCACAAGGCCTTTTTAATGTGGGTATGTCCGAGCCCGTAGGCCCAGCCAAAAATAAAACCCATCTAAACCCGTCCAAGCGGGCTAGTTCCGTCAACCTCCCCGAACGAAACCCCACCCTTCGGCGGAGCTTCGTCCGGGTTCCTCTCTGCAAGCAGAGAGTTCGACAGACACCCGGCTCGGCAGCTCACAAAGCACAGATACTACACTTTGATCCTAGCCACCGGGCCGAGCGGGTATTCTTTTTAGAGATACGGAACTTAGATAACAAATACGGAGAGGAATTGTCGGAACACGTAGAAAACCATTTGTTAGTAAAATAATTCAGTAATAAAAGGTTAATGTTTCGTGAGAGTTAAAGCAGTAAAAATGTTACTCATACACTTCAACTAACAATAATGAGCTAATAAATTGCTCTTTTTGCTTACACAGGCTTTGTTTGTGCATTTTTATTTAAACCGTATATATATATATATATATATATATATATATATAGAAAAGTTTCTCCTGACAGATAGATTATATATAATATCTTCGCCAAAACGAAATATTCAGACGAGTTAATTTTCGATTTTGACTCGATCTAATCATGAAACGAATAAACGAACCTGAAAATCGCAGACGCTGACATCCTCCGAAGATATAATTCAGTCTATTGATGCACCTGCAAATGCAGGAAAGTAACTGGGGTGCTAATGAAGCACCTGGTGAGGCCGGACCAATCTTATATGACATGTCATCGCGCAGATGATAGTAGACGTTTATTTTAAATCAGCAGCACATCGGGCGTCCGCTCGCTCGCATTATTTAATTAAGATATAACGAATACTGTCATTGAAGCACAAGAAAGCAATTATTGACATATACATCCGGTCTCCCTCACTCACTCACTCACTCACACACACACCCATATATATATATATATATATATATATATATATATACACACACACACACACATATATATATATATATATATATATATATATATATACACACACACACACAACAAAGAATAGCACGCGAGTATATTCATGCAGTCTTGCATATACGGACACTACGATCTTTTTGTTTTTCTAACTAACATGGTTGATGCTCAACTCCACGAGAGCATCTCTCTGCGCTTACATGGTCTCACGTTTTCCACTGGCATGAGGTGGAACAACTACATTGAATCAATAACTGCATCTACAGCAAGGAAATTTGGTTCTCTGTGTCTTGGCAGCAGGTTTTTTTTCTCATCTGAGTCCATCCTTCATATCGAAAAATCTACCATTCGACTATGCATAGAATATTGTTGCTATATATGATTTAGTGCCCCCGATGTTCATCACGATTTTCTCCACAAAATCCAAAGACAGATATGAAATTTGATCGGTCCTGACTTGAGGTCTCGAATCCAGTCAATTTCTACCGACGAAATGTGGATTCCCTCTGTATTTTCTATAAATATTTACATGGCTTCTGACGCGCTATTTTCACTATTCCCGAACTGCATGAATTTAAGCGTGCTACTAGGATGGCATCTCGATTACACCATTTTACTGCCAAAAGAGTTAAATGTAACCACATCTTCTAGTCCAACAACTTCTTCCCCCGCCCTTCTCGACAGTGGAACATTCTTTCTTCTTACTCGCTTCCCTGATATTGTAATCTTCAAAAATTTAAATGTCATTACACTCGAAAATACTCTGTTGCACAGATCCCCGTTCTTATTTTTATTCTCGTGTTTTATACACCGCGACCTATACCCAGACTTTTCCCTTACTTACACAATCTAGCTGCATGCGTACTAGTGGCGCTTCGCCTTGCTTCAGGTGAGATGCTTAAGAAAATTATATATATATATATATATATATATATTAAGGTATGCCGTAGTTATAGGTTAAAGTGATCAATATAAAGAAGAGAGCGTATGTAAATATAAAAGTTAATATTGACGTCAGCATATTCCACAGACAGAGTGTTTCGCTGTATCATACATATCTCATCGGTGTGGCTAGACATGCGATTACTTCAAACCATGATCTAAACCCGACTGATTTTACATCAATTTAGGACTCTTACTCTAAGGCCATCAGAGCGCAGTACGAAGAAAGAGAAGTTTTAACGCATTATGTACGATATATAAGCATTACTAACACAGGGCTCAATTCATAACTAAGTGCTTTCAGCATTAATCTGCTTTCTTCCAAAGGGCTCAGCCTACGAAAGGCAAATATTTATATCAATGTAATTAATACCGCGGTAAACATTTAGCAGAAATTGAAATCATCATAATGTAAACATTCGAGGTTATATCAGCTATGCATATATATATATATATATATATATATATATACGCAATTAGCTCAATTCACCATTAGTCTGCCAGATAGCTGATACTTTCCTCGACTTTTTCCTTATTATGTTTTCAATTTCTGATAAATGTCTGCCGTGGTATTAATTACATTGCTAGAGAATAAGAAAAAAATTATGAAAACCATTTTCCTCATTTAAACTCCAAATTAATTGAAGAGTTATATATATATATATATATATATATATATATATAGTCCAATTGATTACTCTCTTCTCTTTCTGCTCATCTTTTTCCACACTCTATAACCAGTTGTTTTAGTGTCATTAGTGCATTGCATGAGATGATTCCGATTAATATATATATATATATATATATATATATATATATATATATATACGAATAATTTTATGAATTTGCGTTTGTTTGTCTGTGCATGTAGTCATGTTCGAACGGTTTATCATGCTACAGTATACGCTTGCTCAGAGAACGATCTAGGGAAAATGCTATTGGACTTCTTGTTATTAACTAAATTTTTAAAACAATATAGTCAGAGATATAGGTAATTAAATAGGTTCAACAAACTATTTCTGAACAACAAGGATATCTACATATAACTCTGTATGAAACAATGAATATTTTGATGTTCATATTTCTTCAAAGATAACGAGATATACCTTAGAAATAATTCCTGATTGTGAATTTAAGAAACCTAGTTCCGTGGGAAATTATATACAGTTGAGCAAGTTTTCTTAATCTTGTACATCTTGCATATATGTTTATATACAGACCATTTCAATTTTATTTATTATTGTCTTTTTACCTTTTTTTTAAATTTTGGAATTCTTACGTAGTGTCTATAAATATTTTCCGCACTTTACAAATTTCTATTGATATCTCTCAATAACTTTAAAATATTTTTCTTGTTATAACATTCGCATAATACTCACTAGCAATTATTATATATCTGAAATTTCAAATTCAAATATCAAGGTAAATCATATAAATTTTCCTTCACCTTTTCTTATGTTCTTAGTTTTTATTTGCAAGGATTAAGTAGAACCTGCGCATAATGGTTATTTTTGTAAATGCTTTAGGACAATTCATTAGCCATATTCATGGGATCTATTGTTCATGTCTTCCATGTTCGTATTATAAAATGTATTGTGTAAACGTAGGAAAACATGGAAAAATATTTACAACGGATTCCTTGAAAATGGCTTCTGAATTAGTCGAAAGCCCCTGTGGACAAAAATCCTTACATATAGTATCTGAACTCCCTTTTTTTTTCATCTTCTTCTCTTCGTCTTTTATGTTCCGTGTCCATTTATCGCTCCCCACAATTTCCTTTGCTTTGTAGGTCTTGTTTTGCTCGCTAGATACGTTAGGTGCAGACTTCTTCAGTTTCTCTTATCTTCCAATGTCTCTTGTGTGTATCATCTTGTCCATGTCTTTTCCCCCATTATATATATCCTAGAAATGATGTTACGTATAATTGTCTTTTTTTCTTTCCATTTCCTCTGAAAATTTCTCGTTGCTCACATTTTTGCTCCATGGCATTCTCAGTATACTTCTATAGATCTATATTTCTGTTGATTTTCTTCATTTGAGAAGTGACTGCCCAGCATTGAATACGATAAAGAAAGACTGCTATTACATAATAATTCAGTACTCTTTTCCTAGTTGCTAAGGAAATTCTTCTATTGGTTAATACTTTTTCTGACATTCTGAAGGGCATATTTTCTTATCAAAACGCGCCTTCGTATTTCAATGTCGCACTTTCCGTTCTTTGTTCGCATATATGTAACCTAAAAAAGTACTGCCTACAGAATTAACGTAATTTATATTTTAATCCGAGATATTTTTTATTGCTTCGGAAATTTTAGTGACTGCTCTTATTTGAGTAGGCGATCCGTTTATAATAATAAATATTTATTTTCATCTATCAGCTTGCGTGCTCGAGAAATCTTTAGAAAGAAAATGTTTCCAACGTTTTATCCTGAAGACAAATATATATATATATATATATATATATATATATATATATATATATTGTATAGTTTAAAGTTAATTGCCCATGAGACAGGTTATTTTAGCATCTGAGTTTGCCTATCGAATCATAGCGCCATTTATTTCCAAACACACGGAAAAGAAATTTAGTACCTTCGATAAAATTTCCTAGTTTCTATGCATAGAATATACTAAATTTTCTGCGTCATCTGACTTAGACTTGATTCATATTTTGCAGTATATAACTCTTTATTCTTGTTCAATTTAATTATTCATTTACACTTTAATTATTTTTCCGGTTTTCACGTTTAATCCTGTTGTTCTTCGTTCGAGCCAGATTTAATTTAAGATGAATTAATTATATTTTAGAGAATGGCGAAGAAAGTTAATCGAGAAAATTTAAAAGTTGACATTAAAAATTCAGAGCGTAACAACACCGGTATTACTTTTATTATTATCAGCGAAAATTCTTTAAATTTTTGTCTTATTTAAAGATGTTGAATCAATCGAAAATTAATAAGGTTCATGAATGCATCTCAAATTGTGGGTGAAGTACAGCAAGATTGAAGGATTTAATTGATTGACATTTTTTACGGTTTATCTATCCTTTGAGGATTATTTAAAACCGACACTTACTTTGAATTGTAAGAATAAGTTTTTATGTGTTTTTTCGACTTAATACTGGATTAAATTTTTTGCGGGAATAACAATATTTTCCAGATAAGTCATACTATTTAATCCATAGATTCGGTTAGTAGATAGAGTCATACGTTTCCCAGAGGTATTTGTAAATAAGTGAATGCAACGAACCAGACTGGGATTCGAGCTCGTCTCTCCGATTTCTGATTCTAAGCCGCTATCCATTTACACCACCTGAGTAAAGAAATAATATAAACAAACCGGAAATATTATAAGAAGTTAAACCTCATATCATATACAATAAATTCGCAGAATCTTACAAGTCAATAGATAGATGGTTCGGACTATGAGAGTAGTTAGCATCCCAGGGGAGATAAATGAGAACTATCAAAGGGTGGAGTATAAGAATCAACGTACACACTAATAGGATTTTGTATTGACAAGATCACTTAGGAGACTGCACCAGAAAAGCATCCTACCATCTTTTTCGAACAACCACTATACCAAAGCATAAATTCTAAATACCAGATAACGCCTTGAGGTGTTATGTTCTTTGGAATTGATTTTCACCCAGGACAGACACGTGCAAGATTTGTCACCAGACTGTCATCCACCAAGAATCTGCAACAGAGTTAATATCATAAATTGGTCATTGTATCAATGTTTATATTTCAAATATTTAAAACATAAATGCGGAATATCAATGAGCCTGAAAAATAAAATAGAAAACAAAATAGGGATTATATGAGTGAAATTTAAGAAACATTGGAAAAGGAATCGGATTCATATCAGATAAAAACCAATAAGCTATGCTTCGGGGCAACTGGCAACTGCCAAACTGTTTTCACCTGGAAAAGCTGAAGAGAAGCCTTTGTAATATAAACATACATTTCTGAATTTGTCGATATAAGTAAAGTTTTCAACAGTCAATATATGCTAAATGTCAGAGAAAATCAAAAGAAGTTTTTATTGTCGTCGCATACTTAGGAAGAGATTAGCATAATAAATTATTTTGTATGTACGGACTTGGATCATTTATAAAGAAAAACAAATGTCCGTAGAGCACTAGATTGTCCAATTAATGACCAACACTTTGGGGTACATGTGTATCTAGATGGTTGTCATTCCGAACATTAGACCCTGGTTTCATATCTCACCATTGTCCATAACTCAAGAATTTGACTTATGGGATTTGTATATGGGACTATTACGGAGACTTTTGCAGTTGCACTAATTAATAGATAAAAATTCTTCAGCCTCGGCTGGAAATCTACATAGAGATGGCGAATCGATAGTATTATACATCAATCCGATCAATTCGTGCGGATTTGCATGCCCCAAAAATACGCATAATAACTGAAATTTTAAGGTTATCAGAATTTGCTTTCTTTTTTTCTTTATTTTCCGAACACTGAGCGCTTGTCGATACGAACATAACCCGGAAGAATACGTTTTATTCGTTGTATAAGTAGATTATTTAGAAATATAGTTGTTCCTTCTGAAAAAATAGTTATACTTGGACTGTGTCAGCGATCAGCTACAGATTAAGATAAAATTACAAAGTTTGAAGGATGAACGAAAAATTGGCCAAGTTATCTCCTCAAGGACACATGGCACAGTTGATAAAGGCGTTGGTTAGATCAAGTGACAGGACCAAAGAGTGAGATTTCAATACCCGGTTAAGGCAGTGGAGAACTTTCAGAGGGAAATTTGCAGGAGAGAACTGATAACTGACATCCATCAAACATGGCACGTGGAACTAGAACAGTCTACCCCAGTGAGCGAAATAAAGGTTTCAGTTCGAAATTCCAACCACCTGAAGAACGCCGGGGCGTACAACTGCCGAAGCGTTTTGATAAATATGGCGACAATAATGCAATATGGCTCGAATAATGTAAATAATGAATATAATAGAGATGCTAACACTCTTATACAATTTGTAACCCGAGGTATTTTCTAAACTGATAAATCAAATACGTATCAACGCAATAGCAGAAAACGTCAGTTGATCAAAGACCGTAGCGATGTTATAGAATGATTTCGGCGTTCACCGACTGAACAGCCAGATCTACTTTTGGTTGTAATTTACAAAATATTTCTTCATAATATTATTTTTCACGAGAATGTTTCTCATATTCAATAATTTTTATCGCTCTTTCCAGTATTGATGACGTGTTTTTACTAACCTTTTCTTTGATGGAAAGTTAATAAATTAATTATATTATTATTTTAGGTTAGATTTACAAGTGCCATGTATATTAGTTGTTGCTACTGTTGTGAAGCCTTTAAATGAAGTGGTTTCTGTTATCTGGTACAATTCTTTGTAATTCTGTAGAGTTAGTCCACGACCTTTGAAGAAGTCCTTCATAAGGCCTATAGGCTCCATTCACTTGAAACCATTATTTAACCATTAATCTACAATGACAAAGTGTTAATGAATGCGAATTCCATCTTGTTGGCCACACAACTAAAGTAATAAAAAGGATTCAAATTAGTGCAAAATTACACCGGAAATATTCGTTGGAGTGAAAAAAGAGACACTGTTTAATTTTGAAGCCATTTTCAGCCGACTGATCAAAAGAACGTCGAATTAAACGATGGTTTCTCTTGTAAAAGGAGACGCAAGTCTTAATCCTGTCGGAGGTCGCATTTACTTTAATAAATTTTTCGTCTATCCAGGCCGTTAGATTAAGTAAAAAGGCTCTGTAAAAAATACATAAATAAATTGAACGTCTACTAAATATGGGTATCAACTAAAAATAACGTTTTAATTAATGAAAATATGTCAATAATAAATGAAATAACCACTAATTATTTAGAAATACGCCTGTGTGTGTATTTCAATTTTACAACACTTTTATTGAAACTATTTAAAATCTACAGTTTATTTTTTGAAAATGTTAGCTTTCCTCACTAAACATTAGTTCAATGATTTTTCTCTTTTATGTTGCGCCTGTTATCGTTAGTACATATCGATGTAGTTACACGTTTATATTAGGAATCTGTCTGTTTCTTGCCTCGATTGCTTTTTCTCTCTCCATCTCTGCATAAATCTCTAGGTAGCTATCTCTGTCTGTATGTATATATATATATATATATATATATATATATGTTACCGTCTCCTTACGATGTGTGCGTTTCTACATTCGGTTATGACAACGCTATAATACACAGACTAAGATATGTTCACACATTAAACTTCATTGTTTATCGCATAAAATTTTGAGGATATATTTAATAGGCACAGCATGGAATACGTTCATTTTCTGCTTTTAATGGAAACATTAATAACTACTTTGATTCTTTTTATTTATCCTCGATAAATTGGGTGTAATAATCTGATCGAAGAAGCCAGTTAGCTAATTAAGATATGGATTTCGTTTATATATTTTTTTTTATAATGATACTAATTACTTGCTAGATTCCGAAATATTTTAATGAACAATACTTGGAAATTATTTTTGATCCCATACATATTTAATAATAGGATATCTTATGTAATTAGGTAGTGAGGAAAGACACAAAATTAGTCAGAGATAATGGCTTTATATATTTAATTAAAATCTCTGAAATTTACTTGCTCTCGTGATTGCAACAATTTCTTGGGAATATTTGAAAAAGAGGTTGTTAGTTTGATATAAGGACATACTAATTGTGCACATGACTGTAATCTTATTACTGCATTGATTGTTTGATTGAATAACTTGCTAATCATTAGTGTCTTCGATGGAGGTTGATATAGTAACAAATCTTACAATTCTGGGGACTTTACAGTAATTTTATTTTACCTGCTATCGTAAATTAGCATGTTGACAAAATCCTACTCGCTTTGTTTAGTCGCGGAAATCGTAACTTTCAACGTATTATATATAAAGCTTTCCTCACGAACTAACTTGAAATTTTTCAAAGATCTTGTTAGAAATGCATAATCTTAATAATCATTTAAATGTGAAATGTTAGCCTACGTTGAAAACTTGTACCCATTATCTCTTAACTCGGCCAGAAATTGTGTACCGTTTGACGTATTAAACAATATAACGTTTGGGCCTCTGAAATAATATCATCTGTATTTCGCATATACTTGTGTAATGTAGAATGATTACATTTTTTCTCGCGAAGATAGATAGTCGGACTATACACAGGACATGTTTGAGGTTAAACCAATGCTATTTCGATTACTAGTTGCAGAATGCACAGGCAACGTTTACTGCAGCGTTAACATCAATGCAAAAAAAATCATGTTCCGCACTATACATGAAAGTTCATACACTTAAGTATATATTTAATATTCAAAACAATTTGACTTTGCCGATGATGTTTCAAAATATTAACATACATATAGCATAGTATCTTTTTTAATTTGAATAATTTGATAGACTAAAATATTTACAAACGGTGTAAATCAACGCTTGTTTCATTTTGTTTTATTACAGTAATTACTGCCTTAGTGTGAAGATTTATTGATAACTGTAATGTATTATTTAAATCATCACCAACGAATGTAACACTAGCTAATCGATTACTGTTTTATTTAAGGCTACATAATTATATATATATATATATATATATATATATATATATATATATTGCAATGAATCATTCATATAAAAAGTAAATTAGTAAAGTTAATGATATAAAATGGCGAAATCCCTTCGCTAACAAGATTTTTAAACATGCATGTACCTACTAATCACTCGATATATATATATATATATATATATATATATATATATTTATACCAGGAATTGGTTCAAAGCGCTCAGTATCACTGATAGAGCTAAAATAATAAGATGCATGAATGTGAGTTTGTGACCCTGGGTTTCACGCGTTAATGTATGTTTTTTTTTTCTAAGCAATTATCTTCGTCCTGTTTCTACTATCACCATTAGGATTAATTAGTTCAATAAACGTAAACGTTCATTACTTGTAACCCTTACAAATTTACTGGCGCTATAGATGCTGGAAAAATGATCTTTTTTTTAGGCTCCAGAAAGTACCTAACTCCATTTGACATGATTTGGTTCTTTTGCTTGTTTGATCTTTTCTTTTGTTTTTCTTTTTTTTTTTTTTATAAAAGTCGGTTCAAACCAAATACAGAATATTGCTGTCATATCGAGGTAGGAGCTGCACACTAATCACGTTCAAGACATGACAGTTTTCAAAAGCATTTCTGGTATTTTGTGAGGATGAATTATTTCATTCTTACACCCACATATCCTTAGTGAAACTCTATTTGCAAGGTGAATATTCAAACGACCACATTCCTTATTTCCACTAGGTCAGACCATTAAAGTTAGGATCCGACATATCATCCACACAGGACTGAATCGTCATCATGCTCTTCGTTTTCTATTTGGAAGAAGGAAGTTCTATTCAAAGAACTTCTCTCCGAGGACCTCTACTTCATGGAAAATCTCCCGAGAGTATGCTTCCTAGATAAGTACAACGTTAACCTTTTCAAGTCTAGTGTTAGCTCTTATCTATGCTACATAATCGTTTAGACTTCACTTTCTATTCTTCTGGCTATCTTCAAAGAACATCTTTCTGAGTATCTCCACTTTGTTGAAACGTTTCCCCCGAGGGTGCTTCCCCGATATCTACTCCGCTAACTTTTTCTATCTAGGGTCAACCCTTATCAATACTACATATATTTCTAACAGACTTTCTCTTCTATATTATACAACAACGTCTTTCAGTAACGTTCAACCTTGAGTCTTTTTTGGACCTTGCATTGAGTGAACATTTTATAAAAGAAAAGGAGTCATTTTTTTTTGCACTTAACCTATTGAAGCGGAATTTGTGTTTTCTTAGTGTTATGGGATCTTACTCATAATAATGATAATGGACTATTTTATACTTAATAAATACTGCGCCTCAGTCAGTAGTTCAAGTAGAGTTAGTAGTTCAAGTCGAGTCAGAGACAGTCCGAAACAGAGTCATGTTCAGACAATTACTGCAAGATATTGGAATAGTGACATTGGTCGAGACTACATTGTTCTCTCTACTAAACCTGATTGTTCATACCAACACTTCTACTTCTCTGTATATATTTCTGTTTGTAACATATCTGTGTTATTCCATACCTGTGTCGAGTTCTTTTTTTATTGGTTCTACCTTGGACTATCACCGTGGTACAAGGAACCGGACCATAACACTTAGATTAGATCTTAACCCGTAACACTTGTACAACGACATACATTCATTTAGTCATTTTTAGTAATGAAAAATGAAATTTTCCTGGCGGCAGATAAAAAAAAAATATTTCATGATAAGGAATGAATTGTGTCCACTTTCCGTAAAGTTAATAACAAATTCACATTCCCTTAGTATATCAGGAAGAGATTGGCTGCCATTGGTCGATAATTAATGCAACAACTATTTTTATGTGTATAATTTGCACATAATCTTAGTTAAATAAATATGATGATATATTTTTAATTTAACTGAAAGCTTGCACGTTTGAAATGTTTGTGCGAGAGCAGATAGGAAATCTTAGAAAACATCAAATTAACTTTAGAAAAATAAAGAATTTAAAGATCGCTTCACGTGAAACGCAAGAAATGAAATCGAAAAGAAGAAATTATCAGATGCTTAATGCGCTTTTGTGCTCAGCCATTAGTTGCTGGTGTAAAATATATGACGTGTGAAGATAACGGGGCGAAGAAAATTATATCGATAACAAAATTGTTGAAGCCGATAATGGTACTGCTATTTGAAACAATTATGATAATTATAGTAAGAGTATTGGTAATAAAGTGATTTTGATAAACTACTTTATAAAAATGGACATGGTATTGAAACGTGAACTCTTAATAAAATTAAAATGAATATTTACAAAATCAGAAAGCGCTGTAATTTTATCGTAGCTGTCATGGCATCTCGATATCAGTCATTTTCGCATCACCATATTGCTGCCATATATGGTCTGGAGCCCCTTCTGTTTGCCTCGTGGTTCTTGATATGATTCAGAGACGGATATGCAATATAATTGGCCCTGATCTGGCATCTCGTTTCCAGTCGCTCTCTCACAGAAGTGCCGTCGCCTCTCTCTGTCTTTTTACAAATACTTTCATGGTAATTGCTCCGATGAGCTGTTTTCGCTGGTTCCAAGATTTTGCGAATTCAAGCGTCCTACAAGGCTGGCATCCCGCTCTCACCCTTTCACTGTTGAAACTATTAAATTTAGTCGCCTCTTCTACTCTAATAACTTCATTTCTCGCAACTCTCTCTTGTGGAACTGCCTTCCCTATTCCTGTTTTCATGATAGCTATAATCTCCAACTTTTCAAATGTAATGTCACTCTCCAGTTGCCTTGATCTATCCACTATCCTTCTCCTCATCCTTTCCTCTATCATTCCTACTTACTCTCGCTCCAAATCCTCTATAACCCCTTGCGTACTAGTGGCTTCCTGCCTTGCTAGGGGTGAAATGCTTAAAAAAAAAAGAAAAAAAAGACTTCCAGATATATTTTCGTGACAATTATTCAAATAAGCTCTCCCTGTTGGTAGCTCGAACACATGAATTGAAACCTGTTACTAGATTGGCAACTAGGTCTCATCGTTTTACTGTTGAAATAACTAGATATAAGTTGTATTCTAATGGGTTCCTTTATTGTACTTCCCGACTGTGGAAAAATCGTTCGGTTTCTTGCTTCCCTGACATTTTCTTGAACTCTCAGTAACTCCTTCCGTTTTGGTGACAATATCACCTTCCTTGGGGTGAAATGATTAAAACAATATCTACTGTTTGTGTTACTGATATGTATTGAGGATAGTTTAATTCAACACAGGTCTAATCGAGGAACATCGAGATAAGGATATTGTGTTGCACGTCTGCTTCCTCTGAATTTAACATTGACATTGGTTCGGGCGTGTAATTCGATCTTGTGCTCAGACTGTCTATTTAAAAATATGGCGTTTTTATTTATGAGGAAATTTAAGAGAAGATAGCCATCATGAATTTATGAATTTACGAAGTCGGTCAAATTATGTGTGTGCGTCTGCATTGCTTGCCGCTGATTGGTGAAACAGAGTTGATTAAATTGCGCCAATGATGACAAAGTGCGTAGGGCAGTGGTTATTTATGCTTTTTATTGCTTTTGTAAGATTAGTTATTGTTGAGATAGGTTCCCCTAATCGGAGAAGAAAATAATTAGACTGAGGTGAGGTATTGTACGTCTTAGAACTAATTGCTTTTTCTTTTATTTTACAATTCATCATCAATTGCGGGTTTAGCACTGAAACGTTGCACAAGCTAAGGACAATCTTCAGAATGATATTGTAATGGACCGCTACAGAACAAACAGACACACACACACACACATATATATATATATATATATATATATATATATATATGTTCAATAAATTAAGAAAAGTTCAAGTGACCTATCTGTTTTGCCAAATCCAGAGTTTCACATAGAAATGGTCATATAATTTCAGACGTTTGATAAATATATTGAAGTTATCAGATTCAATATTTAAATTATTACTGAAGGAACGCTAGTTTCAGATTTAAAATTCTTGATAAACTCGTGATTCACATCCTCACGGCATATATATATATATATATATATATATATATATATATATATATATATATATATATAAGTTTGTGTGTGTGTGTGTGTGTAAGATGTAATGGTACAGTGTTAGTATTTGAATAGATGAATAAGTATTAAACTTTTTTTCCAAATAATTCTTTTCACTATTCTTAGGTTATGTTATTTTAAGCAGTTTGTTTTAATATTCATGTCTTTAAAGAAAAGTATTTTTATCTTTTTAATTTTAACTTTGTAAAATTTTCCTTTATTTGAATAAAGGAATATTAATCTTATTAACCTACAAATATAGTTAAATAGAAACATTGAAATGAAGTAAGTTCATAATCGTGTGTTTATTTTTTAATCTATGATCTTGTAATATTTAAATGGGAATCCTTTTAAATTTCATTTAGTGTGCCGTGATATTTTTCTTTCCTTGAAAAAAGCTAAGAAATACGGAGCTAGAGTTTCGCATGGTTAGTCGATTAACCATATAAGTAACTTGGTCTTTTGTTGTGAATTTATTGAATATTATAGATTTTGTTATCTACTCAGAATTTTTATCAGAATTTCTATTATTATTAGATAGTATTTCCTTTGATTTATTTTATACTCATTCCATTCTGGTCTGTAATCAGTGTTGGTATAATAATATTTTCCACTGAACATTTATGCAAAGAATAAAATTTAAAATAAAACAACCTAAGATCACATATATTTTACAAAGATAAATCCCTACGAAAGATTTGGTATATTTATAAGGGATTCCATCAATGAATTTATTTAGAACCTTCTCTAATCAAACCCAAAGCGACAACCACTACTGGAATTATTATTATTATTATTATTATTATTATTATTATTATTATTATTCCTTTAATTTCTGTTTTATATTAATTTCCTTACGGGTCTCATCCAGAAACCTAAATTATAAATGGCATCATGACAATTTTCCCCCACTGAGCAAAAAGAAAAATAGAAAAACTAATATGGCATATATTTTATAATATGTATAATTCTCCGTAAAGTGTGAGTAATATTATGTGTATTTCTTTAACACATGAGCTACCAGGTATCCTCTCAGTCAGTCAATCGGAACCTGTTCTAATCAATCCAAGGGCTCTAACTACAACTGGTATTGTTGATGTCTTTGTGTGCAACATTTTTTAGATTTCTAGTTCGAGGTTCTTGTATTTTGATATATTATTTGTCAATCCTCCATGATACATGAAAGTCTGCAAGAACTGCCATATCAGTAAGAAAGCGCATACTGTTTTTATGATTTTTGATCAGGATATCTTGTAGGATTAGCTTTGATTGTTCTGTTTGTGTTTATTGTAAATTACCGTAAAATTGTTACAGCTCCTATGTCCGTAACGAGGTTTTCTTTGTATTCATACCAGATTTTTGCTGCTTCCTACCTAAAAAATTTGCAAGTTCTCCAATGCAGTTATTTTTTTGTTCGCTCTGCCTTGCTGAAGATTTATTTGATGCTAAAACCGTGTAACCCGATATAAGAATCTGCATTTCGGTTTAACACAATTTTTTAGTGTGTGTGCGCTTGGTAATTTCTACTTAGCAACCATTGGTCCTGTGTAACAACAATACAACTTTCAGGTTTAGCTTTTAACTCTACACTCCGTAAAGACTGATGTGTATGTGATTTTTCTATATCTGCTAGTTTGTCACGTTCAGAGTATTGATCAAGAAGAGGCATATTTTGTCATCGTTTCTACATTTGATACATTGCATTTGCTGTATTTCTTTTTAGGATTTTGCCGCTGAAGTAGGTAATTGCTTGCACATTTCCTTCCGCTTGAAATTCCCTTTTGAATTTGTTGGCTTCTTTTATTACTGAATGCAATTTCTTATTTCTGTCATGTTCATTAACACATATACTCATCCAGATTTCTGCAGTTTTCAAGTATCTCAGAAGACCAGATTTTATGGTTCGTAAGACAGTTCTAGTTGAAGTAATCCTCTGCCTCCGGATCTAGACATATACAATCAACGTCAGCCTTAGTATGATGCATACGGTTGTCAATAAGAAGCTTTCTCGTTTTGACATCCTTTCGCATAATATCAGCTATGGTCCAATAAAGCATGTCGAAAGTGTATTGCACCACAGGTACAGTCAGAATAATTATGACTGGTATTTTGCATTATGGATTCAACTTGGTATTTAACACCAGACGCACACGCCAATAGTAGTATTTTCTTTCTTTCGCCTTCGTTTAGGTATGCTGTATTCTATCTCCTTTGCTGATGCTTAGGCTTTTATAGAATTCTTCATGTTCCACTTCCCTAATCATTTTGACTACATTTAGAACTATTGAATGCATTTTTTAAATCTCTTGTATGTCACTTTTGCACATTTATGTAATCCGAAATTCATACCGCTGTTATTACTGAAACATTTTACTGTATTGAGAATATCCTTCAACTCATTATCGTCTTAGGCAAATAGTTTGATATTATCCATGAAGTGTGGCAGATTAAAAACATTCTTTTTTCCTTTATATCCATAGTTATTACTGTTTCGTTCAAGCAAAAGGGGATTAAGTACAGACAGAACACAAGGTGCAACGTGTAGTTGTCTGGAAATATTCCTCGTCGGATACTCAAGCAATTAGAAGTGACAGATTATTGGAAGATTTTATTTTTTAGTAGTTGATCTTTGCAACCATATGAACGTCTTCGACATGACCTTCTTTTACAGGGGCAGAATGTTGTTTTCTTCGAGAGAAAAAATAACTACTATTCGTTGGGACAGACGTGATCAGTTTATATGTTGTGGGTACACATATTATTGGCCTATAATCGTTTGACTCATATATTTCACCTTTTTTTTTTAGAGATACATATAACCTTCAGTGATCCGTTTTGGAATTCTATTGGGGTTGTTAAATAGCATTGATAAATTTTGCGGATGGGTTCTATGGATTGATGACGGATGATAGAGCCAAAAGTTGAGGAACTTGTCATTTCCTCTGGATTTCCATTTTCGGGAATATGTTAGAGATTGCGTTACACTATACTTAGTTAGTTTCCATTCTTGTTCAGTTTTATCCTTCATTCTTTCTTGTTCACGTTTGATCCACTCTGGGATTATATTACTTTGGGTTGCTTCAAATATTCTCCTAAAGTTTTTGTACTCCATCAATAGATGACGGAATTTTGACTTATATAACTTATTTTCCAATTTCCCAGTACAACTTCTAGTTGCATTTGAAATATTTTACTTTGTAGATAGAACTTGCAACCTTTTTCATATCGCTTTGTTCTCTGTGCCTTATCTAAAGTTTCTGTTTAAGCATTACATTGATGGGTAGAATTTAATTTACCATTTATTCAATTAGTGGAATTGCAATTAATTCATTGTTCTTCTTATTCCTATTATTATTATTATTATCATTATTATTATTATTATTATTATTAATACTATTATTATTATTATTTCCTTTGATTTCTGTTTTATACTGATTTTCTTACCGGCTCCAATCAGGAATCTAAGGTCAGAAATGTCACAAGATATTTTCCACTAAACATTTGTGTAAAAAAATAAAATTAAAAATAAAACAACCTAAAGCACATACACTTTCCATAGATAAAAAAAAAGCTTTCATAAGATTTTTGTATGTCTTTGAGACATGGGTTAAAAGATATTTCTTCAATGTGTTTTTCAGAATCTTCTCTAATCAAACTGATGGCCAGAAAGGCAACTAAAATTACTGATGTATTATTATTATTATTATTACTACTACTACTACTACTATATCAGTGTAAGTATAAAGTTGACCAGTATCTTAAAAGTATAGTGTGTCCTTCACAGGATGATAGTTAATTCATCTAGATGTTTTTTTTTAATACGCAGATTAATAAAGGATAAGTTTAATGCAATAAAAGCAACTACAAAGCTAAATATTGTGGTAATATATGTTTTTGCATTTATGTTTTTGAAGGACGCATCTGCATTATAATGAATATTTTGATTTTTACTGTATAATATAATATATTAATATAGACTATATTTTAAACAGTGAATACTTTGTTTCTAATAACATGTTTATACAAATATTAAACTCTTATCTTTATATGCCGAAATCTTTAAAATCTTTTCATCCTATATCTAAACATCTCCTGTTTAATAAATCAGTATAATGATAATTATAAGTGCATGTTTTTTAAATCGGAAATAGGTATTTCAAACTTATGAAAGAGGTTAAGGCGGAAAGGGGTCGAGGCAATGTAACAATCACAGGAGATATTAACAAAAAACGGGAGAGAGAGAAATCGTGAGTAATCTACCTAAAATATAAATGGCGGGCGGTAAATATTCTAACAATGCTGAGAGTAACAAATGATGGTGAGATGTGGAGGGAAATAAAAGTCCACGACATGTAGAAACAGAAATTCAAAATAAGATGTAATTTCGTTATTTTTTACACGTTTCGTGCACATCACTCATTAATATATTATGCATATTCTTTTATCTGTTGGAATTTTTGTCTTGCCTAAATTGTCGTAAAGCAATTCGAATTAAAACCTGAAGTATTGCGACAATCAAACCTTGATTGTTTCCGAAAAAGTAATTCTTTATGTAAGACCTTCAGACACGTTATATTATATTCATAACACGTAGGGAGTTTACTCTCGCATAAGAATTGCTTCAACTATTTTTACAATTGATAGATAAAAATAATGGAAAGCAGCATTATTATTATTCATGTAATTTCATATTCAGTAAAATATAATTGCTTTCTTAAACTTTCTGCATTTTTTATAATTCCTTAGTTAATTCGATCAGTTATCTTCGTATAAGTCCAGATACAGACGGTGACATATAGTGGTGCTAGACAGATCAAATTCTGAATTAGAATGCGTCGCATCATTTCCGGCAAATCTACTAACTTATTATCTGCAAGATGGTGGTGTATTAAAAATGAATTGTATATGAAATCTACAGTATTCCATATGTGAGCATAAGAACAGCAGCAACAGCGATTAGTGCAGACAACATTTGTGCAGGGTGCGGCTGAAATACCTCCCACATAGACTTCAAGATAATGGTAAGACATTAGTGGCCATGACATCTTCATCCAGCTAATGAGTTACTATTATTTAGGAGATATTTCTGGGACATATTTATGCCGCACAAGGTACAACTGTAGACAGAATTATTCACACCATTTGCATAATTACAAATAAGTCAAATTATAAATTAATAAAAATAATAATAGTATTACAAATAATACCTGTAATTTTCATTGAAACGTCATGGACATTTTTCAAAAAATGATAATGGATTGGAAAGAATGTGCAGTGGTGCCCAAAAGAATTATTTTATTTTAATATCAAACAATTATACAAAAAAAAAATCAGAAAACATTTAACATAAGGTAAAATTATTGGCAGTCATGCTTCTATAATCAGTTTTGTAACCTTAATGGATAGCGGCTCGGATTGAGGTATCTGAGAGCCGAGTTCGAATACCTGTCGAATCCATTACATTCATTTACGTGTTAATATCCTTGCAAAATGCATGAATTCGGTTCATCTCCCCTACCCCAGCTGTGAGTAAATAGCAGGACAGACGAGGTTCTATAGACTTGGATGGCAACTGGTCTATCGCAGAAAGAAATTGCAATCTACTGCGGGGGAAAAAATCTGCCTCGTCAGTCATGTATCAAAAGATACATCATCGACAAAGCGTATATCACATATAGTACATATCTGACTCAGCTTTGTTTCTTTATTATTGCCTTTAATCATTTTGCATAATTCCTTAAAAGATCACTACGCACACTGATAGATATTTTTCTCGATTCGTCATTGACAATACCTTTTATTTCCTACAAATTAGAAGCAATTCTTTCTCTTACATTTTTCTTCAAGTATGCTCATATATTTTCAATGGGGCATTCGTCAGTATTTTGTGCGGCGTACGTCAGTACCTTAATTTTGCCGTCATCTAAATAGTTTGTCAAAATTCGT